>JASCZW010008689.1:0-48253 GCA_034211315.2 Aedes japonicus | reverse complement strand
ATGTTTTGGCCGGACCTAGCCAGCTGCCACTACTCTAAGGAGGGCACTAGAATGGTATACTGCAAAACAATGTTAATTTCGTCGCCAAGAGATTAGTCACTCGAATTGCCATGAGTTCAGACCGATCCAGAAAATGTTGGGCAATTGTCAAGCGAATACTTCGAGGATGCGGTAAGAAGTGACAAATGCCCAAAACCGCGTTAGAGTGGAATAAGTTCACCGGTACAGTGACACCAGCGGCTGTTGCAGATCATGATGACATCGATCACAAAGTAAAGAGCGACTGTTCGTTCGAAACAGAGAAATGTTATAATTTGATATATATCGTTTGAAAGTTGAATTAAATACCCTTTTTGTAAGCCGTTTTGATAAACCCGAATATGTTGTTCAATTCTTGAGTTATGATCCACTTGAATGCGTTCAAATCTCCTTCGTATCGAGCCCCCATGCCCAGGGAGTCGAAAATTTTCCTCAACACGATAAATTCCTGAGACCATAACGGGAATCGAGACCTAGTCGCCTCCAACACTGGTCGTACTTTGTAGCTGCGCCTTTACCAACTGAGTAAAGCGGAGGGCCCAGTTTTATTGTTTAGTTCCCTTTAATTTCAAAAATCGGATCAGTTGTGTACTTCAACAGTAAAAGTCTTTCCACAAGTGATGACAACCATAATTGGAAGAATACCAAAAGAAAACGGTCCATACCAAGCAGACCATGAAAAACTAGCGGCAAACAGCTGGCTCCCAAGACGAGCACACCATCCACTGGTGACATCATGAAGCTATCACCGGGAGCAGTAGAGCGTTACTAAGTGAAAATCTAACAAGTGAAGTTTGGCGTTTTGTACGACATAAACGTGATCAAATAAGGTCCGTCTAAAGGTGCTCGAAACCCGGTAAATTCCATCAGAAACTTGCCAGAAATCCATCATTTCTGACAAATCCATGCGAAGAATCATCATAGAAGACTTTTACGCATCTTCAAAGATCCAAGAGTGAAACGCCACTTGATTACGAAGCAAGTGAAGGAACTACGAGTGACTCGTTCTAAGGATTTCTTTCTTTGTTGAAGAAGGAAAAAATGATAATCCTGTTCTCCAAAGAAAAACTGTTCAGCATAGATGCGGTTTCCAACATCCGCTCGAGACCGGTTAATTTTCGTCAAAGAAACTTGAAAACGTTCCGGAAAAAATGACGTTTAAGTTCAAAAATCAAACATCCGGATGGTGTCATAATGTTGTGGCGTCCAACGGTTTGAAAATTCAGTTATCCGTTAACATTAAAATAATTTTATAATTTTTATCTCATAGGTTATATATAGGTACTTTTAATTATTATGTCTTAGGTGTCCAATAATCATTTGATTCTTTCTTCTCGTCTTATGATTAAGAAGTATCTAGTACCTTGAATACAAGAAGCTGCAACGGAATCTGAGGTAAGATTTAGCACTTATTACTGAATGAGATTTTTCATTTCCGGTTTGCGAACGGACATTTTACTAAATCTGAGCGAACGGACATTTTACTACATCGTTCAGCTGGTGTCTGATTTTACAGTTCAATTTTTGTCATAACTGTGTCATAATTATTATATTTGATGATAATGTTTTATTTATTTTGCTGCATAGGTTATTTAAACGTTACTTATTGTTTCTTATGTCCATTTGTCTTTAATTCCCCTTGCAATTGAATCTTCCCTGTTTCAGGAGTAACTCTAACTCAGATGCAATAACTAATACATCAACAAAAATAGAAAGTGGATTGGAAACAACATCGTATTATTTCCATCATATGATACCTTCACATTTTCAAACAACAAATCTGATTTAGGCGGTATCTAGCTAAAAATAACACGAAATATTCCTTCAAGTTATGAAGTCTAGCATTTCATATATTTCCATTATATAACGCAAAGAAAATAACATCTTTGGCAGGATTTTGAAACTACGGAATCTTTGGTAGGTTTGTTGCCTATTACTGAATGTATTTTCATTTCGAATTGCAAATGGACATTTTAGCAATTCTGAGTAGATCTGGTTCATACATCGCCATTTTACTAGATTAACTCTTCAATTAATTTTGCCGTCATCATACTCATCATCATTATGTTTGGTTATAATGTTTTATTGATTTCTACTTTACAGTAAAATAAACATACTGTCGCTTTTTGCCCATTTGTCTTTGCTCCCTAACTCCAGGAGCAATAACTATTAGGCCAGCAAAAATAAAAGCGGATTGCTGTTATATAATCAGCATCAAGCAGCAAAAAGTAACCATGGCAACAGTAAATTGTAAAAAAATTGTATAAATGTAAACTTTTAAATTTTCAATAGATTTAACAAACTTCTTCAGGATACCTCAAAATATGATTTTTGTGCAATGCTGCTTTCGCTAAAACGAACGAAAACGATGCTTTAAGCGCGGAACCACAGAACTCTACACTTTAACACTATACAAGCATTTATTGCATTTCAGGATCAACCGAATGGAATCATATATAATGAGATACGAATGGTTGTGGTATTTTCGTTTGTTTAAATGTATACACTATTATATAAATAATTCACGTGAATGAAAAGGGACCAGCAGGGCACCCGATTGAAGCACTCTGGATGGGGATAGTGGGAATGCCAACTCCTCATTGCTAACAGTTTGTGTATAGAGGGCGGGCTCTTCTCTCGTCTATTGGAGCATCCTCCAGTTAGATAGCTTGCTCTTTTGACCAATTGTTCAATATTGTTGTTGGAAGGAGATTTTTTATATCCCTGTGGATACGTATAAGTGATGTTGCGTATCGATCCACTCGACTCGTTTTTAGCCCATCATACAATGGCGTGATTAAGATAATCAGTGATTATTAAAGCTTGATCAAGTCCCTTGATCGGTTCTCGTAATGACATATGGCTGACAGTTGACAGTTTCCGTATCTATCGTGAGTTTGTGAGTGACCCTTCACTATAGCCACTTTTGGCTACGACCTTTTGAAGAACGAGCAATGTATATGTATGTCAGTTTTTGATCCATTTCATATTGGATCAGCTTATAAGAGCATATGAGTCCTATACGAATAACAAGCATTGAAAGATGCAATTGATAATTTATTCTTTGAATATATGATACAACATAGAATGCTTAAATGGTAAGTTATTTAAATTTAAATAACTATTTAACTCGGAACAGTAGAAATTTGCAATATCTCAGTACATTCACTAGTTCGAATGAAAATTAATTATAGCTGAGAATTTCCTACAATAAATATACATAAAAATGAATGTTTGTTTGTTAGTAACCCTAAGACTCGAGAACAGCTGAACCAATCTTGATGGTGTCTTGGGATGATTTGTTCCTTTTCGTCCAACAAAGGTTTAAAAGAAAAGAAAAGTTGGGAAATTTTCACGGAAAAGTCGGAAAATTGAAAAATAAGAAAAAGTGCATTTTTCCGTAGAAATTAATCAAATCCTATATATATATATATATATATATATATATATATATATATATATGTATATATATATATATATATAAAAAAATTAGAAAAGGTCATTTTCCTATAAAAATTTTTTTAAATGATACAAGGCATTTTTCCATAAAAATCAAATATCAGAAATAAAAGAAGGCATTTTTTCATAAAAAAAAGTCAAATGTTGTAATAAAAAAAAGGCATATTCCCATAAAAAAATCAAAGTTTGCAAAAAATAATAAGAAGCATTTTTCATTCAAAAAATGAAATGTTGTCATATATAAAATATAAGGCATTTTTCCATAAAAAAAAATCAAGTGTCAAAAATAAAACAATGCATTTTTCCATACAAAAAAATCAAATGTTGTCAGAAATAAAAAAAAAGCCATTTTGCATTAAAAATCAAGTATTGCCAAAAAAAGAATAAGGCATTTTGCTTAAAAAAATCAAGTATTGCCAAAAATTAAAAAAGGCATTTTTCAATAAGAAAAAATCAAATCAAATAAATGATTTTCAACACAGTAAATTTAAATTTCTTCACTTTCAAACTAAAGAAACTGCAGTAAAAACCCAATTTTCAACAATCAGTTAATAGAACATCATCAATTCAGATGCCAGTGCTTAGTTGTCATATTGGAAATGCACAAAACGTAGTTGTTTTGGAGAGTTTCTTTATGATATCTTAAAGCTCCGTAATCAACTCATGTTGGTCCGGCAAGACATCAAACAAAAATCAACAATTTTTCATGCGTTCGAACTTCCAAAAAAAATGACTTCAGTATTTTAACTTAATACACCAATTAAAATGACCAATTTATCACAGATTATCAACAATTTGAAATGATTGCCGATTGTCATACTTTTAGAAGCCAAAATTGAAAATATCCAAGTTCTCCAGTATGACAATTGACTGTCACTTTCAGACTGACTACAACAATGAACGACATGCGTGCAATTTATGAAAAAGCGATGTAAATATCGAATACTGATTTATTGTATGAATCGATTTTAAAGATATTGCAAGCGATGAATTATTATTAGACGGAACGAAGTCCGTTCGGTCAGCTAGTTTGTATCTAAATATTTTTTATAAATCATCATTAATGCAAAAACTGTTCCTTTAACAACTACATAACTGGGATTGGACTATTGACTGGACAAGGTTTCTTGGAGTCGCCAGTCCCTTGTCTTGTGAAAGCACGCGGCCGTTTGGCTGTAGTCTTCCGGAGGTCTTCATTGAGATCGACTGGCCCTGCTACAACAAGCCATCGCGTAAGCTTTTCTCTCGAGGCAACTTGCTGAGAACATCCTTGCACTGATGGTGAGCAACGAGGGTACACAAGTCTACGAAAAATGATGTAAGTGTATTTTGCCTCGTGATGACACATACGATATGCTTGAGAACTTCAGCACCTAACTTCACCGTTTTTTGACTTTTTCGGTTTTTCATTTGAATAGAATTTGAGAATTTGGGTTGAGCGTTTCCAAAGTGTTTTTTTCACGTGCATACGAAAAAAAGGTGAACAGGGGAAAAATCTGAATTCTCTTTGTGATGTAAATATTAAGGAATGTAGAATTATGCTTCACTTCACCAGTAGCAGCAACTTGCAAGAAATATTGCTAAAAAAGTGGGTTTTTGCTTACGATATTGTCAATGTACAAAAGATCACAGAACTTAGCACGATTTATGTAGTAAATTTGTATGTTTTGTGATGCTCTTATGTCCATGTTATTAAACAGAAATTTACACTACTTTTTACAACTGATCTACATAAATGGATGTGTAGATGTTTTAAAGGTGATTCGGTACAGGTGTTTACGGTCCATAATAGCCCATTTGCTTTATAACAAGCGAACCACGGACCAGCACGACCACATCCAAATAAACGTGTTCTATTCTCGTTAAATGCTGTATTATGTTCACCAGACCTTGAC
Source organism: Aedes japonicus (assembly GCA_034211315.2). NCBI lineage: Eukaryota > Metazoa > Arthropoda > Insecta > Diptera > Culicidae > Aedes > Aedes japonicus. Next base: position 42,860 of record JASCZW010008689.1, on the reverse strand, counting down.
TACTTTCTTAAAGATAAAAAGAATGATATCATAGTACAGGTATACCTCGATAGTACGTACATCAACTTTCTCACTTCAAATAGAAATTGCATAAAACTACTGATTGTATCTAATATCTTATACAACCAAAGAAAAGAGCAGAAAGTAGCTCTTTCTTTTGGTTATATTAGATTTCAAAGTACAGCCAGTAGTGTTTATGCTATTTGGATTGAAGTTTGAAAGTTGATGTTACGCACTATCAGGTATACCTGTATTAATCTTCATACGCAATTTTACTTCTAGCATGTACTATCATCAAAAAAACGAACATATGCACCGCACTTCCATCGTTCCCAAATGATCAGCCCGACTGAATCACCTACTTAACGATATCGATTCCATCGCTTTAGCACAAAACTCCCCGTGTGCAATTATCGTTCTCAATACCTGGCCTGACTTTCATCCGATCTAGTTCACCCAATCCCACATTCACCGCAAGCGTTACACTGCCATATAGATGTACCAGATTAACTGTATCCAATCGTTCCCACCAGATTAGACCTACATTTAAGTTCGTACGAAACCAGCCAGCACCCCGTTCGATCGATCACCCTTCAATCAGAGCATCACGAAATAGCGTCCCACCCGCGGAATGGAAATCAATGGCATTATGCTTACCAAAGTCCGAGTGTAATTGGATTTCCCAGCGATTTTAATGGATGATGCTCGGCGGCAGGCAAGATATGCACGGCGATGACGACGACGACGACGACCACGGGCACCGGTGAGAACCGTTCCCGCTGAGCTGCTGCAGTTCGGTTGGATTGAACTGGAAGGTGGTACAGGTGAAAAAAATCACGCTAATGCGAAGCGTTTCCACCGGGTTAAATTAAAAATTCCTATTTTTTGCGCACTCTCGTTAGCTCCAAGCTACTCACAGCTTTGCGTATTCTTTTCTTTGGATCCGTTCACTCGTCTAGCAGTAGAAATATTTTGATTTAAACTGTGCTTTCTGGTGTTGAATGAAAGCCAACGCTACTCATTCACTACGTTCTTCTTCGTTACAACTCCACGTTTCGACTTGGTCGATTCTTCTTTCCGGTGGCTTATTTCCTTTCCTTCACTGCTCTGCTCCGGATCGTATGGTTATACCCTTAGTTTATTTACCTTTTCGCGATTAGTTATGCTATTATCTGTTTTTAGCTGCTTTTCCCGCACAAAGCCTTCCGAATCAAATGGGACTGGCGAGAACAACTTAAGCTATTCAGCGTATGTATTAGTTTCTCTACTATACTTTTCTTTCCGCATACATTCGGCTATAGGTATCCGCTTCAGCACGTTAACGGTTGGATTTTCCTGTACACTTGGGTGCACTGGGTTTTGTTTCAAGCTTTTTACACACTACAATGACGACGGTTAATACATTCTAAATTTTAATATCTGCGCTTAGGAGAGCTTCAAACTGTAACAGCAACTATTTTTTACAACGCTTTCTCGTAGCTGTGCTATGAAGCAGCTAAACTCTGTTTTGCTATTTTCCCACAACTTGGTATGTGCACTTGTTTCTTCCACAATGGCGCTTATTGGTTCAACGAGTAACTTTCCGGAACATTTTATTTGCACTGAAGAACTCACTAGTAATGTAATATGTTGTTATATTTACACACCACTTGGTATGAATCTCTACAAGCTATTTGAATTTTCGTTAATGAACTGAATTGTCTGTATGATTACTGAAAACACCTGTTTCGCTCGATATTTCCACTTCTAACAACATAAACACCATAAATATCCTAGTTACGCTTTGCGCAATAATATGAACTGTGTGCCGAGATAGTTCTGCTAACACGCCGATTTCGCTAACTACGACGACAGAGCTCTGCTGTTTGCAGCAACAAATAAGCAATAATAACACAGTAGATTACTGGAACCTCTTCCAACGCTCGCACGCTATTTCCAATCGAATTTTGCCACTGCGACGTGTGTGTGAGGTGATGGAGGGGGCCGTTGTTGCTTCTTTATTTTGCGGCAGGCCGGAACCGAAAACTTGAAACTCAACTCAACAACGCCAAGGAAAAATCGATACAACTGATTAGCCGCCGATGATTTTACGACACGGCAGGCAGCAGTAACAAACGTAACAAATTCACACCGGCGTCAGCCTCCACACGAATACACACCTGGCATTCGAAGCCTCGAATGTTAGGTGTGAGTTTTTCCGCCTCGTTTTCCACGCTTATCAAACGGAATGAAGGGCAAACCGCTATCAAAACCAAAAACAACAAAACCACTACCCAACGATCCTCAGCACGGTTTGAAGCTCTCTCGGTGTCGACGGGATGATGAGCGCGGATCGTGCAGAACGAAATTGTCTGACACTGTCAGGAAACTTCTTTGCAATAACTTTTCCCTCACAAACTCTAGATTAAATACCGATATAAAAGGCTGTTTTCATTCAATACGATTTTCCCGACTGCTAACAGTAGACTGAAGGTTCAACTTTCCAGCTGTGTATACACAGGAACACCGCCTCGTGCGCGATCATCGGTACGAGCGCACACGGAGAACTAACGGAGAGGGAGAGAGAGATAGAGAAAGCTCGGTGGAAAACCATCGCAGAGTTCATTCCGACCGAGCGGCTTGTTCTTCCCCCATCCATTATTGTTGTCACCAGTGTGGCGTCATACTTCTGGTCTGGCCGAGAGCGGGAGAACAAACGGAACCTTCAACGAAACCGGTGAAACGAACTTGCACCAACACTGGCAAAGCGGACACGTTCCGTTCGATTGATTGTGGGACTGCAAGCGAGTTCATTTTCCAAACAGCCCAAACGGTTGTTGTAATAAAATTATTGTTCTCGTAAGACTATATTATGTGGGTAGGTTGGCAGAAGCAGGCGGTGTAAAATACGACGGAGATCAGCTGGAAACATGACTCGCAAAAAAAAGATTACCAACCCACATTCGATCGCGTGTGCTTTTGCTGTGCGTTTTTCCTCAACTGACTGGTTAAGTGAATCGCTTTGCCCGAGCTGGAACGAATAGGGTATGTGTCCCTTGACTCAGCCTAATATGCAACAATCGATTACATTTTTTATTATAACTCATAAAGTATTTAAGCTGCAAACAAAATTTAGCTAGCTATACAGTTGCTAACATATTTTCAATAAGCCATCTGGTAGTATGTATCACGAAAAGTTACACAACTTGTTTTATAAAGTCAGAAGCTTTCGAGGGATATGGATGTAATGTCGGTTTATGGGTACCAAATTGGGTCTAATTATGGATGCAAGTTCGTCCCATTCGAAAGATTTGTTATTAAATGTTGTCTGAGTACGATTTTTTTGCTGATTTTCTGATTCAAGGTGTTGCCAGCTTGATCCGCTCTACCCAAAAACAATTTCATAAATCAAACTTAACTTAAACTGCTAAAAAACACTCAGTAATCTTTACATATGATTTAGCGGCCATTCGGGAATCAAAACATTATAATTCACTCTACACAGATTTTGTTCCTTTAGTTTTTTGTTAAAATGAGCCACATGAAAAACATTCTACCGAAACTCAGACGTTTGTATCGTGAATGTTACCGATAAAAACATTTTTACTACGCTTTTTGTACAACAGGCCATAGTTAGGAACATAGAAAAACATATGTCCCTAACATTGGGCCCACCGTTTTCTTGTTAAATGATTGTTATTTTACCTTTGTGACCGGTTAGTCTATAACATGTGACTATATTCTGTACATCTTGGCTGCATTATTTGGTTTATAGGTTCAATTTCGGCAAATTTAGATCATTCTAAATCGTGTAGATAATCTGTTCAGCTTAACCAGTAAAGTCATGGTGTGTAAAAAGCTAAGGAAATCGAAAATTACGCGGAAGTGAGCTACTATAAATTGAATCATAATGTCTCAATTGCTTTGAAATAAATCGGTTATGCTGATAGCAACATGATTTTGTTGATTATCGCCGAAATAATGACATATTTGGTACATTAGCACATTAGCGACGGAACAAGTCCTACAACCTATCCCGCAGTGGGATGTTAGGCAAAGATTGACGTCCATGGTTCGAGTACCATTGGATACATGCCCTTTCGCTCAATTTTCAAAAACATCTGTTAATTTTCCTACCTGCCGCACTCTGACGGAACTTTCAACACTTTCTCTTCACATCTTTCATTCTAGCCAAAAACATTGTTGTTCACTCTTGGTGCCTCATGGTGATGAGCGAACATCTCCTTCTACATAATTTGAAAGAAAGTTTGTGGATAGCTTATTTTTGATACACTCCTTAGAGGGAGTCTCACATCAAATTTCATCACGAAAAAAACACTGTAGAAAATTACCGATTGAATATTTACTATTGAAAATTTGAGTAGAAATAGTTTGGAGTTTAATCGCTGTCAGTTTTTCGCAAATTGTAAGAAATTGCGTCACCCGAAATACAACGTCACGAATTGATTTTGCGCAAGCACCTGGAAAATTCTCAACGCTCTCATCGGGATATCAAAAAACAACTCGGAATCGAGCAGTCAACAGTGAATCGTGTGATGAAACGTTACTATGAAACTCTGAGCATCGAACGGAAGGAGAAATGCGGTCCGAATGGATGTTCTATTATTGATCAAGATCACAAGTGTGTCGTGAAAGCGTTTAAGCGGAATCTCAATGCTTCGGTCAGGGATGTGGCTAAAAAGTTGAATCTGTCCAAGTCTTTCGCTCAGAGAGCCAAGGACCGGGATGGACTGCATACGTACAAAGAGCAGAAGACTACAAATCGTGACAAATGGCAAAATACGGTGGGAAAGTCACGGGCCCTGAAACTGGACACCTAGATGCTGACGAAGCCGCATTGTATTATCATGGATCATGAGACTTACGCCAAGACGGACTTCCGGCAGCTTCCGGGGCTACTGTTCTTCACCGCCCAGCAACACTTTGATGTTCCGGAGGAAGTAAGGAAGCAGAAACTTCCAAAGTTTGCCAAGAAATACATGATTTGACAAGCGATCTGCTCATGTGGCAAACGAAGTGCGCTGTTCGAGACTACCGGGACTGTAAACAGTGAAATCTACCTCAAGGAGTGTCTACAGAAACGTCTGTTTCTTCAGTTGAAGGAAAACGTGGGCCTTATAATCTTCTGGCCGGATCTAGCTTAGTACCACTATTCAAATGTTGTCCTGGGCTAGTATGAAGCCAACGGGGTCACTTTCGTACCCAAGGATATGAACCACCCCAACGCATCGGAACTAAGGCCCATCGAAAAATACTAGGCTATTATGAAATAAGCACCACGGAAGCATTCCAAGGAGTTCAAATCTGAGGAAGAGATGAAGAAAAAGCTGCAGCCAGATGTTGTCCAGAACCTAATGAGCGGAATTTAACACGAGGTGCGACCATACGGTTATGGTATTGAAGTTACATGAAATAGATAGGGTAAGGGAATGTAATATTAGCCTAGCTCCTTCATTCGGCCTATGTTCAAAATGTGTCATTAATTTAGCGATAACAACAAAATCATATTGCTATTCGGATAAACGATGTAATCCGAAGTAATTGAGACAATATTAATTAACTTATAGTTGTTCACTTCTCCATAATTTTCGATTTCTTGAACTTTCGGGGCATCATGATTTTTTCGGTTAAGCTGAACAGATGATCTACACGATCTTCAAGCAATCTTTCTGATTTTACAAGAAAATCGTAGACCAAATGTTGGTGACATATTTTTTTGTATGTTTCCAACTATGACCTGTTGTATCAATAACGTAGTAAAAACGTTTCAAGTGGAAATGCATGAATTTGCGGTTGTTTATATTCAAGTGGCTTATCCGAACAAAACCATTGTATACTGAATTATAATGTTTTCATAATTGAATGGCTGATAAATCATATACGAACATCACTTAAGTGTTTTGAGGCAGTTTTACTTAAGTTTGATTTGTGAAATTTTGTGTTAAGTAAAGCGAACACAGCTGGCAATGCCTAAAATCATCAACTCAGGAAAACAAATTGTAATAAGACTGCATTTAATAAAAAATCGATCGAACGGGACCAAGTTGCATCCATGAATAGACCCAATTTGGTGCTTATAGACCGACATTGATATGTACGCGGAAAAACAAGAGTCGAAACGAAGAGGGTCACGTCCTGGAAGACGCCCCAACGTCGACCGTGATCTCTATTTTGGTCATCAGATGCTATTCCAGGACCACTTAAGCGACTTTAGCCAACCTACTGCGAGAAGCACTTTCTTCGTCGATTAGGCATGCCCTTTGGTACGAAAGTGACCCCCAAAAGTGAAGAAGCTAGATCCGGCTGAAAGATCGCAGGGCCCTCGTATTGCTTCAACAGAGGAAGCAGACGCTTCTGTAGACACTCCTTGAGGTAGAACTCCCCGTTTACAGTTCCAGTTAGTCTCGCACAGCCCACTCTGTTTGCCAGATGAGCAGATCGCATGCCAAATTATGTATTTCTTGGCAAACTTTGGAAGTGTTTGCTTCCTTACTTCCTCGGGAACATCACACTTGTGCTGATCGACAAAGAGCAGTAGCCCAGGAAACAGCCGGAAGTCCATCTTGCCGTAAGTCTCATCATCCATGATGAGACAATGAGGCTTCGTCAGCAACTGGGTGTAAATGTTTCGAGTCCGTGACTATTGTTTTTGTTCATATTATTTTGTTTACAACAGAATATGAACCTTGCCTGTTGGCTGAATATTTCTCGATTATCTGACGTGTTGGGAAAGTTCATATCTTTGGGCCCCACCTGCACGTTGTTGATGGCGTACAATACTATGGCCTTTGTCTGTAATATCAGGATGTCAAATCCGGACAAAATTGCCATACAGTTTTCGGACACTCCAGGTTCTTTGGTTTTTCAAAACAGACGAAACAAGTATAGATAGCCTGACTATTAATACATTTATCAGAGGATTTTGGTAGTTGAAAAACAACGAAAATTTAAACTCACACTTGAATTGTTGACTTAAAAATAAATGAATGTTCATCTAGTGAAGTGTAGGAGCAAATTTTCTTACCATATCATTCTCCTGCCATTCGGTGCAGAAAGAAGTATGGATGCTTTCTGCTAACTTGGTCGAGGCAAATTTCATGTGTCAACAGGCTGCCACATCAACGTTCAAAAGTACCTGAATCAAATGGACAGCACCTGAAGATGCGAAAGGGGATCATTATCCTAATATTCCCAAATGTAGCACGTAGTATAATGTCTCTTCATGCTTTTATGTTGAGCATGCTTCTTTATAACTTCCTTCTTCTTCTTTTTAAGTATTTCAAGCTTATTGATTTCACAATTCGCTTATTGATTGCTCTCAACTAGTGTTCTAAATGCACTTCCACAGTTATTTATTGAGAGCTTTTGATGCCAGGTATCATTTTTGCATTAGTATTACTCTGTTGCAAGTACAATCAAACCCTTTGCCCAGGGAGTCGAGATATTTTCCTTAACGAACAATTCCCAGGCCAGACCGGGAATCAAACCCAGCCACCTTCAGCATGGTGTTGCTTTGTAGCTGTGCCTTTACCGACTGAGCTAAGAAAGGACCCATTCTTTATAACCAACTCTAGTCATATACAAGTATTTTCAACCGTAGTAAAACTTGTGTGTTGCTTAGGATACATCGTGGGACCGGATCTGCATCACTGACTTAAGCTCTTCAAAAGCAGAAACACCATGAGAACCACTCAGTCGGAGTCTGAATGTGGACCGGGTAGATCTCGGGTTTTAAGATACATGAGATGTGGTAAGTGCACTGAAAAATGCCCGGAAAAACAAGTAATTGTTATCTTTTGTGAACCTAATCAAAGCAAAATTCAATCAATGAATAATCAACGGTATTCAACCCCAAAGATTTCGCGTAAAATTATGTGTCCGTCTTAGGGGAAAGAAATTTATATGATATTTTTTTAGTGTGTAACATATAACGGGGAATAGGGAAGACCATCAGGGCACCCAAGTGAAATGATATGGATAGAGAGCATGCGACTGCCTCCTCGCTATTGTAACATTTCGTGGAATGAGGATGGGCACTACGATTCCATCTACTGGATTGTGTGTTTTGTCAATCGAGGGCCTGATTCTTGTGCTGTGAGTGAGAAATTGCTCTTGGAAGGAGGTTATCTTTCCTTTATTCGCGGGTATTACGTAGGCGTCTCTACTTACGGGCCCGCCCAAACGAGAAGCTTGAGGATAACAAACAACAATCGAATCCTTTCTCAGATTATTCCACTGCTATTGCAAGCTACCTTGCTACAATAGATGGTACACAGAAAAAAATAATTAATTTTAACGTAGCGCGTAAAATTTCCGCTCATTTAATTCCAAGCCAAAGGAGGCGTAAACAACGCAATTGGTTGTAGTCCTTGATGCGCCATACAAGAATGTTTGCAATCTTTCATACAACAGGCTAGGTTCAGGCGTTATCTGGCTTAAATTTACATAAAATATCCCATTATTTTCTGCCAAATCTTGCATTCCCTTTATGTGCATTAGAAACGCAGAAAAATCAATGTGTCTTTTTATCTGTTTAGTATGACATCATCATCGTCATATCCATCCCTAGTAGCACACTTGTTGCCAATCGGTTGAGATAACATAAATATGACTTGCTATGCCATAATCAAGTTACTACAACTAATTATGATCGTAGTGTGCTACTTGGGATCAGCAACATTCTACTAAAACGCTGGTAAAAGCGTGTTTGATGTTATTTTGAAAAAGTGAGGAACCTTGATAGTTTCATCTCTTTGAACATGTCTGTCGCATTTATCCTTCTGATTGTCGTATAAAACTCCTACCCAGGAAGCTGTTTGAAATCTGCCTTGACGAAAGTGTCCAGATCCGTGAACTGCAGTAATGAACTCGAGAACAAGCCAAAAATACTCCGTGAACTGAATTACGAAATCATGAACTAAATCACGTTTGAAGGTAAACATCCTGAAAACGTGAACTAGTTCACGGTCCGCTTTAATTTTTTGGAACGCTTATGTGCACGCAACCGAGTTTCGTCAGCATTGAAGTGTACAACTTCCGCGATCGTGTTTCGGCTGCTCTGTGTTAATCGTCACGATTTGAAATCACTGCTTTCTTCGAAAGTAAACTTTGGAAAGTTCGGCTGTTTTTTCAGCTTGATGTACGGTAACTTCTTTGCAATAGTTTGTCGGAGTAGAGTTCCGCCTTAAATCACTGGCCACTCTTTTATCGTCGATGCGACTTTCGATTTTCGTTAGATGCGAGCATCTTGTCTGCCAAAATAAATTCTTCCCCGAAAACATTTCTACGATAGTGATATTTGATGTTGGCCACTTATGATAATTTTGCTTGATTTCTTATTGCGCGACCAAAATTTTAATGATTTGTTTCTCTTGCTTGGGCTTTATTTTGCTAACTGAAGAGCTGTCAAAATCGAAATAGAGACATCATCTTGCATGCACACCTACAACTTTGTTATATTTTCCCGGCTTGGAAACCCTAATAAAAATCAATTTGAAATATGATATAATCTACACTCAGCGAAATAAACTTTCGGTATTCATGTGATTGCATTATGATTATTAAAATAAAAATATGGAGCAGCCTGGATTCGAATCTTGAACGTTGAGGTTATGGTTCCAATGATTTGTCCACTGGTATATACCAACACTTGTAATCAGGTAAGCTTAACGGCGTACAAGAACAACGTCGTGCGAAACAAAATCCATTCATAAGTCAGCCTTATGAAATTCCAAAGCATCGTTCATAAGTTGAACTTTATGAAGTTCATAAGATTATTTGGTTGAGTGTGTTGTAAAACTACAGTAAAATTAATGGTCGATACTATAGATTGTTTTGTTTTCAAAATTTAGGTAACAATAAAACTAATTGTTTTCACCATAGAATCTATTGTGAATGACACTCTTACAATATGAACGAGCGGTTTAAATTTAATTTTTTCTCGAATAATTTCAAACAAAGCCATTATTATTATTGTTTTTTTTTATTATCAAAATGATGACTACAATATACTTTATTGTTTATGTAGGATGGTAATAATAGAGTCATTTTAATGAAATAATACGTTTGGGGTTTATTGTGCAACAAGAAAATCAATTTAAGTTTTATGGTTTTGTATTGTAATCGTATCGTATTTAGAAATACTCCCAGAAATATTGTTCATTTTGCATTTCCCAGTCAAAATCACGAGTTTCAATAGTTAAAATCGTCCAGCAACCCCATTGGTCACCTCTCAATCCAATCAGCGGGCTGCGTTGGAGCACATCAATTTCTAACAATTTTGATGAATTCAAAAACATTCAAGGATTTGATCAAAACACGTGACGAACGATCACTTCCCGAGTAAAAGAAAATAACATGCTGATATCATATAATTAACAAATTCTGTTATCCCAGATATCACTTTGATTTCCGCTGTTATCGCATTACAAATTAACTTATCATCATTGGCTAATTTTGTTATCTTATGTTATCATTTTAAAGAAACAATTGAATAAAAAACTATAAATATTACCAGCATACTTCAACAAGAAATTTGGCCTTCCATCAAAAAATCTTTTTTCAGATATTAGCTTTTGTATTTGATTTCAAATTGATAACATAATTTGAAACTATTTCAGTAGATTTGCTTGACATGCAGGATTTGTTATCTTGATGTTCTCAGTGATAATAAATAAGTTATTATCGTGATATTCAACGAGTATTTTTTTGTTATTCAAAATGTTATTTTGGCTGTTTATTCAGCCTCAATGATTACATATTCAGTAATCAAACATTGATAAGCTGGTATCAAAATTTGTTATCAATTTGGTATACTCCTTTGATCGGGTTTACCTGCACCTTAGCTTAAGAACTGTAGGTTCCTACGAATACCATAGAGACAATGATTGTTCTACTCAACTTCGAACAATTCAACGAAAAAACGATTGTCCATCGTTCTGTGTGTCACAACAAACGTACCAAAACAGATTCAAAATCGAATCAATCATACGGTCCCGGTGATTAGCACTTCCGAAATTGCCGGCATATATGGGCCAGAACCTATGGACCATGTTTTTCGGTCTCCACCGAAAGTGTAATGGTTCTGTTCGTCATTACGCCAATCTTCCACTTCGTAAACAGGTCATAACGGCTCACAGCGCAGGTAAGGTTCATTTAACAACACTTCACTCTCGAATGAACGCTGAGCGGGCGAATCAAACCGACACAAGCGCGAAGATCCGAAGTCAACCGAACTGAGCGAACATACGGCGAAGGCCTCGTAAACACCTGCAGCATACCCCCATTCTACCAACTCCCTACCCACGTTTGCCAGCTCTCAGCCAACACCGGATGGTCTGTGTCGGACACACGGCGCAAATTGCTCTCCGTTTCGTCTCACCCTACAGTCGCGGTTTGGTTCTGTTATTCCAAGTTCTATTCATCTGCTCATTCGTTCGTACTCGCAAGCTGCTGCTGCTGCCGCTGCTGGCAATTTACGCGAAGCTGTGTGGGTGAGTCACTGCTATGCTCTCCAACTCTGAGCACCAACACTACGGAGGGCCTGTACATGGACACGAACTCCTTACTACACCACCTCAACGGGAAAATAACGCCAACAACCTGACTCACCTACGTGTGCCGCAACCCGGAACGATAGAGTGGCCATATTTTTGTACTTCTATCGAGAAAGATTTTTGAACATGAAATTAAACACTTAAAATAAGTTATTTTTTCAAGTTCCCAGATGAACCATAATCAAATAAGAAATGTTTGGTCCCTAAATTGATAAGTATTTCTCCCAAGTGTTCAGAGCATGTAACATGCACTGCCTCCTCTGATCGACTGTTCGGAAACCCTATTTGTGCGACAGCTCGAACTGTGCACTGCACGGTGTGTGCTGCGGGCGAGTGTTTATACTTTTACACGGGAAACGCCGTACCATGTTTCCAAGTGAGGATCAGGTACCTTTCCCACCTGTGCCCGCACACTATTCACTATCCGTATCGTCGTCGCTGAATGTAGGCGATGGTGTTCCAACTGACGAGGAGGACGACACATTGCATTATTGCTTGCTATCGAAGCATGCTGCTGTAGGCTACACCAACAGCAGCCATGACGTCGTCGTCGTCGTCGTCGTCGTCGTCGTTGGAAGCGCCCCGCTTCATGCTGGCTAGTGCTCCGTGCTTTGTATGATTGGCGGAGGGGGAGGAAGTCAACAGCAGTGAGTATAAATTCACTCCAGCGGCAGGAAGGTTGATGCGTCGGAAGGGGCAAAAAAATAGTCAACCATATTCGTTCATCCGTCACGACAGTTAGTCTGTCAGGTGAGGCATCGGGTGGACCGAACTTTCGGCTTTCGAGTCATGTGCTCCCGCGGGGGTATAATCGATACTCTATCTAATTTCTGAAATTGATGGTTATCTGATTTATTGGTTTGCAGGGAAAAGCTATGTATGTGTAACCGGTAGACGTTTTTACCTGTGAGTGATTTCTAGAGCTACTCAGTGGAATGATTTAATTGAATCGATAACAAGATAGTTTCTTCAAAACAATTATTAGAAAGTCGTTTTTGAGGATCTAGAGTTTACCATTTACTTAGGATCCAGGCATAGGACACTGTAGTTGACATGGTGAAGTAAAACTCACTAATCCAACATTGCAATTTTAAGAGAATTTGCACTATTGACAAAACCTGTATGAAATTATATAATTGATAAACATATTGAAAAACCTTTACACATTTTTAAAAGAACTCGACAAAGCAAAATGAGGCTTCACCAGAAGCAATAACCGCTCAATTAATCCGCATACTTTTTCTTCTTTATTTATCGTACAATATTATGAAGTAACTGATCGATATTTTTCTTCGATAACTAAAAAGTATTTCTTTTGGACAAGATTAAATTTAAATTAATTCAAATTTATGAAACACAGCACCAACATTCTCTGACGGTTTCATAGAAGAACCTAGTTGACGTAAGTAATTTCAGGGTATACAGCAATTACTTTGAGAAAAGTTATAAGATGTCCCAGAATTTCGTAATAATTAGGAGTTTTGTTCCTCATTGAAAAATATTAGAGCAGTGTGTTTTAATTTTTTCATTAGGGCGGTCATTTCTGCGATAGGGTGCTTCAAAAAATTAGCTAGTATATAGAAAAGCATTTTTTTTTTAAATTAATAACTTTCGAACCAAGGCACTGATTTTTCAATCAATACCGCAAATGAAAGTTTATTAATTATTCTTTTCCTAAAAATATATGAAAATGCACCTGCACTCCAATGATTACAAAGAAAACATGGATTAACTTATGGTGGCAACCCTCATTTTTTATATATTTTTTCTCAATAGTTTAGCGCTTTAAATAAAATATTAAAAGAATTAACAATGAAAATGTTTTTGGTCTTGAGTCTAATTTTTGTTTTAAATTCTATGCATTTAGTATACGCTGACTATCGTACCACGCGGGGCTTCAAATGGTGAGTTATTATCGAGATTTTCATCCCTGGGCTACTCATCTCCCGTCATTCAAATACTTTTTTTTTATATATTTTCGTAACTTTTGCGGGGTGATATTCGAACTCGTGACTTTGGCGTGGTATGGATGTTATCCACTACGCCGGGGTAGCAATGTTGTCAGTTTGACAATTGTGAAGTGAGGGGTGCAACTGAGGATCCTGTACCTTTGAATCATATCGTAGATCCATATCTGTAAATCAAATGATAGCATATTATTTTCCATTCTCATTGAATTAATAATATCAGTACGCTTTGGAATCATCTTCACATTCCAAAACCATTTAAGATAGTTGAGTAATATTACAAGCATCAAAAGCTCACTTTGTTTTCCAGCTCTTCAACATAACATTTAATTTAAAATTGCACTTCTGAAATTCAACTACTATATTCATACAAGACTGGCATGTGCTTATAAGCAGTATAAGATTATATTTATATAGTGTGTTAATTGGTATTATGGCCATTCATTGCTGACATCAAAGCACGCTCTTTGATGATTCCAATTGCTATCTTACAAATGTAACTAGAAAAGTAAACTTGATGATTATATGATGATTATAAATAAAATCTTTTATGGCAAATTTATCTTTGATATTTGTAATTTATTCTGTTTGCAGATTTTCCAGGACTAGTAGGATATTGAAGGGTGTTTCGATCAAAATTTGGTCGACTTGAACTTGACGCATTTCTTTTCATCGCGCATTAAAACATTTTGCACCCCCCTCATTTTGAAGATGGCAGCATCATGCCCTTATTTTGATTTTGGGAATAGCAGATCAGCTATCAAAATATCTAACATGGAAGGACATTGCGGGAAATAGAGCCAACATACATTTATTATCTTTTTTATGTTATTATATGATAGTATAAAATTGAATATGCAATATTATTGTACACTTCTAGTGTTGCAAAGCCTTGTTAACTATCTCTGGTGCTTTATGTAAGGTTTGAGTACTTGAATTAAGAGTGGTAACTTGGAGTTATATACTCTTATACGTCAATAAAATGAAATAAAATGCAGTATTAAAGTAACGCAATGTTGTTGCAGCAGTCCAAGAAATCAGATGCGTATTCTTTCATCACTCGTTCTTCTACTTTCAGACATTCTTCTCTTTTCAGAGAGCGAGTAATGGCCCTATAACCATAAGCCATATAGGGCTAGGACTTTAGTTAATGCTTAGGTCCCAACCGTTTGACGAGAAATGGAGCATCACTAACCCTTCTTAGATAAGATGCTTCCAACGACCATTTTTTTAATAATTTTATTTTTATTTTGTTCTGTGCACCAAACAGGGCTTTCTGTTTAACTATTCTCTCCGACTATTCATTTCCCTTTTCCTTTGATATTTACTGAAGACTACGTGGATCCCCGTCTTCTTAAGGTAGATACCAAATCCTCCTATCTCCAACGGTTGTACGGACGTGGCCAGGTGAGCGATCGAGGAGTGTCTTCGTGGAGATTATTGTGTGAAGAAACGTATCAGTTATTTGATCCGTTTCATGGTGACATGCAATGTCTTCAACGAATTATTCCTCATCGTAACTCCATCCACGAAGTGTGCAAACGTCAATGCTAATGCTAATGCTAATGCTAAAGCAGATCAGTTATCAAAATATCGTCGAAAGAATTGAAACAACGCATCAAAATGTTGCACTTGCACGGCGAAAATCCAAACTACTCTTACGCCAAGTTGGCGGAATTGTTGAATGTGGCTAAATCAACTGTTACCGACGTATTAAACTTCTTTGGCGAACATTTGTCGACAGCCAGGCGAGCTCGATCGGGGGAAACCGAAAGCCGGAGGCCACAGTGACGACAAAAAGAGTTGCCCGATGTTTCGAGAGGAACACCAACTTCTCCGTCCGAGATCTCGCAACCGTGGATAGATAACCGTGAAAAACAAGCTGGACTGACGACTTACAAGAAAGTGGTGAATCCAAATCGCGACGATAAACAAAACACGTTGGCCAAAGCACGATCGCGAAAGTTGTACACGACGATGATGACGAGGTTTGATTGCGTGGTACAGGACGATGAAACTTACGTCAAAGCAGACTTTAAACAGCTTCCTGGGCAGGAATTTTATACGGCAACCGGACGGGGAAAGGTGGCAGATATTTTCAAGCAAATTAAACTGTCAAAGCAGCATCTGTACTTGTGGCTTGAAGAGCAACGTTTACATTGCAACCGGAACCGTCAACCAGGAAATTTATCTAAACGAGTGCCTACAAAAACGTCTTCTGCCTTTCCTGCAGCAACACCATTGTTTCGTTCTATTTTGGCCGGATTTGACATCTTACCATTACGGATAAAAGGCTATGGAGTGGTATGCTGCCAACAACGTTCAAGTGTTGCCCAAGAACAAGAACCCTCCCAACATGCCAGAGCTCCACCCAATCGAACAATACTGGGCCATCGTCAAGCGGAACCTTAAGAAGACTCAAAAAGCTGTTGTGAGCGTTGTGCGGTGAATAAAGTGGACAAGGAGACTGTACAAAATCTTATGGCAGGTGTTAAACGAAAGACCCGGCAATTCGCATTCGGTAAAAAGAAAGCTAAGCTGATTATGTCTCCTGTATTCTGTATTAACTGAACTTGAAAAAGAAAAAAAATTTGACTTATTAATAAAAACTTTGATCGACTCACACACATTACTGTTTGACCAAATTTGATCTGAACACCCTTTATGTGGTTTATGAACAGTCCCTGTGTACAGCAGAAACCCGAACTCGAACTTCTTTGTAAAACATACAGACCCAAGTTCAGTTGACATACTACAACTAATGCATTAGAAAAATTGAAGATAGACCACTGATTTACCAACGGAGGTTATAATTAATTACAATTGGTACTCACCCGTTGTGCACAGTGTTGAATGTATTATGCGCTGCCTGAAATATAGGAAATGATTTCATGTATTCAATGCGAAACAGTGGTTGTGAATTAGCTTAGATATTTGGAGTTAAAATATGTCTTCGGGATTAAAATATCAATGTTAAAATGTAAAAATAATACCCGTTTTTAGCATTCAATCGATTTTAGTTTATTCCGATTAGTACTGTTGGTCCATTTTTCTCATACATTTTAACATGGACTGTCGATCACTAGAAAAATCATCAAGTCTTTCACTTTGGGAAATATATTGGCAACTTGGGAAAATATTCAACTCTTATATTCAATGGTAAATTCACCAAAAATGTCAAATAAATTTACTCGATGTGTCTTCCATTTGCACGCAATGACAGAGCACGCCGGGTTCCAACGATATTTTTACGGAACGATGTCATCATGTATGGCGTACGTGCAAACCGTGGACCTTCACTTCAAGGCTTTCATTACTTGAGATCATCCTGTAGAGACTTTTTGATGCGATGAACTGCGGTCAAATGACATCTTATCACCTTGGCAGTCTCCTTGGACGTCCTCTGGTCGAGCAGGAAACTCGTACTCAATTCTTTGGCGTAAATCTTCACATATTTGCAATAAAAAAATTTCGATGATGTGATGTGCCCGTAGAAAACTAACGGTATTTTCAGCATCTTGTACACTTAGTACAATGGTGAAGTTTACCAGACCTAACACAAAGTTGAACAGGCGGCAGGAAACACCATCGCCTTGCCAAAGTTCTTTCCGTATTTCAAACGAGTCCAATAAAACACCCGATATCTTCACACAGCACTGTACACCATTCATAGCTTAGCATAGCTTCCACAGCTCTTCAAGATCAATAGGATCGTATGGATAGGTGGAACTTGATATTCGCGACATTTTTGGAGGATCGCCGCAACGTAAATGTTTGGTCTATTGTCGATCGTCAGTCTACAAAATCGGCTTGATAACTTCTAACAAATATACTCACTAGCTGTGATAGACGGCGGAAGATTATCTAGAAAAACATTTTGTTGGCCACGTCACTAGACAGTTTTCACATTCAAACTTTTTATTTAATTATTATGTCAGATTGGCAGTTCTAATAGTGACCATTAGCTGTCGATCGGTCACATATGAGCGAAACCATCGAAGAAAGTTGCCGCTATCCCCAAGTTTTTCTAGTTTCGCAATCGAAATTGCGTGGTTCAGCTTGTCGAATGCTGCTGACAAGTCGGTATACGATTTTTACGTCATGGTTTGAGCCACTATCGTAGAGCCTGTCCTTGGTAAATTTTGGATACTTTTCTTTCGGTGTAGATTTTGAATTATTTAACGAATCATTGAAACGTTCTACTTATATGACAGCTCTCCACTTTATTTCGTGGTACAACATGATTACATTCTTGTTACATTCAGTAAAATGGCATCGAATCAAATGGAAGTGCGCAAACGCATTTTGTTCGAACAGCAGCAAAATCCGAATTTATCTGTACGCGATCTTGCCGAAAATCTAGAACTATCGAAGAGTATCGTATTTTGTGTTTGCAGCTCATTTGAGCAGCGCTTGACTGTGGATCGGAAGGCTGGAAGTGGAACAAATCGATAAGTATGTTCTTGACAAATGGGCAAGAAGGTGATAGCCATTATTGAGAAAAATCACAATCTTTCTGTGCGAAATGTGACTCGCAAAGTTGGGAAGTATAAATCATACGTACAAAAAGAAGGCGTACAAACTGAAACAAGTGCCCAATCATAATGACAAGCTTTGAACATTTTTTAACAAACGTTTTCTTTTATCATAATGGACGACGAAACATACGTAGGGGAGAACAGTAAAAATTGCACTAGTGGGGTAGAATGATCCACTTAATAAATATGCTCAAATCTTCAAAACTATAGTTTACGTGGAGTAATAATTAATAATTTTTTACATAAAACAGCCTTACTCATAATTTTGTATTACAATAAGACACTAAATTCACCAACATATGATCAAAGTTGAAGAAATTGTCATGACTGTCCCTCGCATGCAAATAATGGTGTTATTACAATAAGCTTTTTCCATGCGGTTATATCCATGGGTCATAATAAATTCACTTCATATGTATCGCACACAACAACATTTCAAGGTAGTACCAAAACTTCACCATAATTCCACGTATTTTCAGAATATTTAGACAAAACAATGCAAAACTAAAACTAGGGCAAAACGCACCGCGAATTTAAATATGTCTACACGCTTAGAAAAAAGTACCCAGTGTGCTCCAAGTGTGGGAAAGCAACGATGGGTGTAATCACAATAACCATCTTCTGGTATATTTCATACCAATGAGTAACTTTTTATAGCCTGTAGCTTTTACCTTTCACATAGCTTAGTGCATGCTATCCCAATATTGTGCTGCATCATAACCCAGCGTTGTGGTACGTCTTACTCCAATTTTGGGGTGCATATTGAGCATTGAAACAGTCGTTTTACCATGGTGTCGTCTTAGGATCAAATTGGAAAAGGTTTAAAAAATCATGAAAAATCATCATTTTGAATTTAAAGCAAATTATTTGATCTACAACGAAAACATCGTAATGCACCCTACTCAATAACTTCTTCCTGAATGTCAGCTTCCATTCCCCAGTAATTCACGATATTGCTTAAATGATGCATTTTGATTTGGCAGGCCATATGTAGTGGTGGTTGATAATCTAAAAATTTCGTCTCCACCAACCAAGCTACCAACACTATCAAAATAAATGTATACGAGAAAGAAATTCTACAAACGCGGTTGCTACCGTTTATCGGCAGCCACGACTCTGCTCTGTTTGGGAAAGATTTGACATCTTGTCACTATGCGAAATCCGTCCTGGAATGGTACAAGGTACAAGAGTCCAAAAACAGCCAATCCTCCAAATTGTCCAGGACTCTGCCCATAAGAGAAATAGTGGGCTCCAGCTAAGCGTAAACTCTTTGAAACTAAGAAGAAAGCAAATGGATCAGATTAATTCAAGAGAAGGTGGTGAATCGTTACAGCGGGCGTTTTTTAGAATACCGTACGGAACCTGATGGCAGGTTTACCACGAAAAATTCGAGAATTTTACAGAAAGAAGGATTAACATCTTAATTAACTATTAGAAACAGTTAAAATATAAAACTGTTATTTTGAAATAAACAATCGGTACTGTTAAATTGTGTGTAAATTTTATTGCAGCTATTATTTTGGTGTCCGAAATTTAACGTGGACAGGCTTTAATCTCGTTCCAGTTGCGCGTAAAAAAAGTGTCCTCATCGTCATCGCCACTTACCAGGCAAGGACTGTGCACGTGGATTATGCTTTGATTCTCATTTTGCTCATTCAATGGTCGATTAGCCACTACCCAATCACGGCATTTCGCTAATTACGATAAAACCTTCAATACCTTTAATAAGTCGGAAAATACGGGTATTTCCCAAGAAATTCAGCTCCATGCTCCGAGTTTCCAATCGTTAGTCTGTTTTCGTCACCTGAGTCTATGTCAATTGTTCCGGTCCGTCTTGACAGTATGTGTTTTCTGTCTATCTGTAATTAGACTTACATATGCAGCTCAAAATAACTTCTAGCCGACCACTTCCACCTCTAACTTGGTTTTGTCTTTTACAGTCAGGCTAAGACCTGGAAGACTCATCACAATGGACGAATCCAGGTTAAAACAAGAAGAAGACACCGAGTGGTGATAAATCTGACAGCTCCCATGCTAAAGTATAGAACGAACATTTGAAAATGCTTCTAGAAAATTCAAATTAAATTACAAATAAAAGCAGTCTATTGTATGATGTATGATATGTATGTACAACCAACTATTGTAGCACGGAACTAAGTCCGACAGCAATGGGTTCTCCTCTCTGTTAGGTTCGATCAAGCTTTAACAACCACTGATAGTCCTAATCATGCCATTGTATGGAGGGCCAAAAAGAAGTTGGGTGGATCGATAGGCAACATCACTTATTCGTTTCCACAAGGATAAATAGAATCTCCTTCCAACAACAAGATTGAACAATTGGTCAAAAGAGCAAGCTATCTAACATGATGATGCCTCAATGGGCGGGTAGAAGAGTCCGCCCTGTGTTCACAAACTGTTAGCAATGGGGATTTGGCGTTCCCACTCTCCCCATCCAGAGTGCTCCAATCGGGTGCCCTGATGGTCCCTCCCATTCCCATGAAATGTTTATATAATAGTGCATATATTTATATAAATGAAAAACACTGCAATCACTCGGTATTTATTATATATGATCTCCATCCGGTTGTAAGGTGTTAAAGTGTAGAGTTTTGAGGTATCCACTTGAAAACGTTTTCGTTCGTTTTCAGCCCAAAAGCGGTTTGTTGTATGACGGAAGAGAAATCCAAAACATCTCAATAAAGACATTTTTATAAAAATAAAAATAAAATTAAAATAATGCCCCTATTTTGCAGTTTTAGATTTTACTTCCGTCATACAACAAACCGCTTTTATTTAAAATTTCATTTGAATTTATTAGGAGCATTTTAGAATGTTCGTCCCATACTTTAGCATGGGAGCTGTCCATTGGCGGAGCTAGACAATTATTCTGGAGGGGGCCTGGAGGGGGCCTGCCCGAAGGATTTTTTTCGTTTATAGGAATATTGAAAAGAGCGATGAAAGAAGCGTAATTAATTGAAACATGTTATTTTTATTGAAGAATCAGAGGTTGAATCGAATAATTAGATCTATTCTGCGCCTCAGTGAGTAAAGATGCCTTAGGAAATTGAGTGTGGTCAATATGTACCTCGTATTATTCCGTATGGATCAAATGGAGAATGTAGTCACCTTATTCGATTTTCTTGAGGTGTCTCAACTCATCCGAGGCTTAGAATAGACCTGAATCTAAATAGAGTCAAGTTTAAATTACTAAAAAAAATTTCAACTATATAAAAACAACATTGAGTCAATGAACATTTTAAATGTATATCAAAATTTTGATTGGTTTGGATTACGCGTTTTAAATATCTTCAAAATTGTGTCGGTTCATACTGATTCCTTTACAACTCCGAAAATTTAGAGGTTATATCGAGCTAAATTTCTAAAGAGAGTTCAAAAAATTTGAAGGAGTATTTCGAGGATTATTTCATCAAAATCCTACAGAGAACTTTTTGGTAGTTCGAAAGAAACATCCATGGGTAATTTGAGGTTAAACTTAAGAATTGGATTGACATTGATAGTATTCCAGGGCATCGAAATTCCATCCAAATTTTTCGAATTTTTTTGAAGGTATGGCAAAAGAATGTAAATAACTACAGTATAGACGAAATTAACAAATGCATCTACCGTTTTGAACTGTGTTCAATTTATAAATTTTCAAGTACAGTCTTCAAAATGGCATCAGATTCGCCACGTTAGAAAGTTTGGCAAAAATTTAGTATTTAAATAATTTAAAATTGAAAAGTTCTACAAGATTTTTTTGTGTTTTGTAAATAAAATAAATGTTTTAAAAATTTCTAAGATGGTGGATCAGATGTAATTTTGAAACCTGTGTTCCAACACAGTTTCAATTTCAAGTTACTTTTGAGCTACTATCAAAATTTCAGCTCAATGCATCCTTTGAGTGCTGACATAGGAAATGTCAAATAAGACAATTTTGAATGAAAAACTATAGATGTATATAATATTTCCGCCACGAATAACCCAAAATAGCCAACTCTAATAACGCCGAAATAGAACCTTTGGAATGAAAATCAAACCCTTTAAAGAAATCTTAAGAATAAATGTTAAACAACTGTTATAAGAAATGTGTAGGGAATTTTGATAAAATTTCCAAGGAAATATTGAGAAGCGTTTAAAAAAAAATCAGAACTCTGTCTCTACTAAGTGAATGCAAATGGGAACACACTGTTTTTACAAGCGGTATATTTCGAATATTTACCTTCGAATTTAGTTCATATGGTTTGATTCTAAGATAATTGAAAATATGTTTTTCGAAGAGTCTATTGTTGGCATCATTTAATTAAAGAAATGTTTTTTTTTAATTTGTTGAAAAGAATAAATAAATAACAGTTTCAACAGGTTAACAATATTTTCAATAAAAGTAAGCGTCACGTGCGGCAAGATTTCCCCCTATATTAATGAATAAAGTCGAGAGAATTACTAAATCTCAAAACTTCGATAAACTTTTTTATTACCAAATTCATTGGTGATACATAAAATACATAAAATATCATGATCAAAAAGGTTTATTTCATTTCATCGGTAGCGTTGCGAGTAGAGTTTCTAGGGTGGAACTGCATGACAGCTTGTTTTTCAAGGCTGGACCCTTTCCCAATATTCCCCATTCCTAGGACGAATACCGTGGTAACACTTGCATATGTCGACCGCGTAAGCACCATTTGAAGTATTTGATATCTTGTCTTCGTATCTTATAAAAGACGTAGAATTCACCATGCCATAGTACCCATTCCTCGTCGGTGAACCCAGTATTCATAAAGTGGCAAAAGCTGGAAGGATACGCTGGACAGGACATGTTGCGAGAATGCCGGACAACTATCCTGCAAAACTGGGGTTCGACGGGAATCCGGTTGGTACAAGAGCGCAACGAGCAAGATGGTCAGACCAGGTGGAGCAAGATCTAGGGGATACAAGGTGCCCAAGGGATTGGAGAGGAGCAGGCACAAATCGGACATTATGGAGGGATATTGTGTATCTGACTGTGTTATAGTTTTGTGACGTTATGCCAAGTAAATAAAATAAAATAGTACCCATTCCTGCAGTATTGCACTCAACAACATTGAATCAATTTCTAATTAAAGATGTCTAAGTAGACTATTATATAATTATTTCGAACACTTCCTGGAAACGACGTTCAGAATACTGTCTATGTTGGCAGTGCTGAAGTTTCTCCAGAAATGACTTTTAAATTACTATATGCATTTCATCAATACTGTGTTGTGAATAGTTCAATTATTACCTTTTGAGGGTGACACACAGGCCCATTATGCAGTCTATGTCGATAACTAGTGGTACTGAAGTCAACCCCAACCAATATTATGATTATAAAAATTTACCTCATTATAGGTTTACCTTACTTCTAAAACTACATTTTTGAAAATATTATCGGCAATGAATAACCTTCTATCTCTATATTTTGCTTATGTACACACTCAGATTATTTTACAGAAATCTTTAAAGTTTTACCGAATTCTCAACAGTTGAACGTTCGGTTATCTGATTTTACGGATTTCGGTAAAATTTTACTGTCGCTATTATTTTAGATATGAGTCTTGAAGTTTTATTATTAATAGAATTTAAAATAAGTAGGGAATAATTTTTCAAATACCTACTAAGTGAACAAAAAAAAGTAATTGAATAAATCCACTTTTAACAAAAATCACCGCGATATACTAGTTTTGTGCACATGCCTGCTAGTGCACTCCTAAGTGGGCCCTCTGCGTTCCAATTATAAATTTGATCTGGTAAACTCTTGTACCCCGAACGATATCTAGGTTTATAGGCGTAGCCAGAGAAAGGGCAGGTGGGGGCGACTGCCTCCCTGACTATGCAATAAAATTGAGCCTTTGTGAAATGGATTCGCAAACGCAATCATCTCCCGAAAAAAATAGTCATTCCGGGAAATGGCGTCTGAGAAATGGCCTTTGGGAAATGGTCTCTGGGAAACTACCTCTGGGAAATTACCTCTAGTAAATTATCTCTGGAAAATAGCCTCTGGAGAATGGACTTTGGGAAATAGTATCTGGAAAATATGGGAAAGCAATTATTTCCCGAAAACAAAATAAGAACAAGAAAACATAAAGAACAAAGATCTACTCTGGAAAGTTGGTCGATCAGGAAAATTACCTCTGGGAAAAGGATTCCTGGAAATGGCGTCTGAGATATAGCATCAGAAACATAGTCCCCGTTAAACAATCGATTTCTCGAAAAAAGAAAGACAGATATCCGCTCTGAAAAATTAGCTTTGAAGTCCAAAATCGCGGCTAATTTAAAACCTGACTACGCCCATGTCGCCCCCCTAATTTAAATCCTGACTACGCCCATGTCTAGATAATATCTAGTTATGATATGCGGCGATTGAGTATATTTGTCATTCTAACTCAATAAATTATTGAGATATAAACTCCATTTAACCGATCGTTCGTTATTAAACAGCACGAAAAAAAAACAATTTTTAACAGATGCAAACTCTTGAGCGATGTAGATGTATTGATTATGTATCGGAATTCTCATAGATTTAATAGGCGTTAACTATGGTTTTTATCGATATACCAACTTTACATCCTATACGGTACAGTGGAGTAAATAAAAAGTGTGGGGAAGAGGGTATACGCACTTTACTCCTTCAGAAATAGTTACTCGTTCAAACTATTTCAATTTATGAATAGTGTTTCATTTCAAATTAGAAATATTTTCAGGAAAAATCCTGGGGGGGGGGCCTACAGAATTCTGGAGGGGGCCTGGCCCCTAGGCACCCCTAGTAGTTACGCCAATGGAGCTGTCAGATTTCTTTTATGTTTTTTTATTTATCACCAATCGGTGTCTTTTTTCTTTTTTCAACCTAGATTCGTCTATAGCTATTAGGAACGATCATTACAATTCCCAAGGACATCACATCAAAGGGAATATTACAGCTACTAAAACGATTTTTTTTATTTTATCATTTTATTTTCACTATTCACACGGTGCCTGTTTCGAAGGTGGTAAATTGTGTGATTTGAAAAAATCGATTGGATACAGCAGGTTAAGTAAGAAGCAAATATGTCTCCTGGAAATATTATAGATGTTTGTATTTACGTAACTTATAAAGAAATTTGTGTCGTGTGTGGTTTGCTAAATGGTGACATTGAATGAAAATAAGGCAAAAAGAAGCAAAGGAAGAAGGCACCTAGCTTCATTCGGGTGATTTCTCTTTTTTTTTTCCTGGTTAATTGTTCTGCGTGGTTCTACGGTGTGCCTGCCAGCCTGATGGCACCGGCTGCGTCATAGCTTTCTTGCGGACCTTCTCTGTTTCTCGATCGATTACTGATTGCGTTAATTTTCTGTTTCTGCTCAAAGGAGAACTGGTGGCTGTAGAGCAATTTTAGAATACATGTCAATACAAATAATAACCAGCAAAAGTTGTTGCGAATTTCATTAAACGTAACGCCGCTTTTTTCATTTTGCCCATGTTGTAGTGGTAATAATTAGTTTGCATCTGAATTTCCACCATACGAAGCATGGAAACCAAACTACACACGGTAATCTTGGAAATCAGACCACATCCAAAGTACTGTTAGAAGAACATCATACGGAATAATGATAGCATTTTACTGCATTTATAGGGCCTCCCATCTTCACTGATCGGTGCAGCAATTAATTTACGGTTGAAAAAATCCTACCCAGCACACAAGGTGTATACCTTTGGAAATTCATTGAAGAACCAGACTAAGCAAACTCAAGAAGCCCACCTATGCTAAGCAATAACCCCGATATGCACATCGCTTCGGTCGAACGAAGTCAACATCCATGAAGCAAATAACTCATTTTCACCATTTTTGCACTTGTGCACATTGGATGATGCAATCAGTGACGTGTATAGGATTGTTTTCTGACAGCAACATAGAAGTTCAACATCTCAAATATCATGCAGAGGTAATTGATAAGACTCGTATCACTCATGACTTTCTCTTACAGACTGTCTGACTTCAACATCCACATTAAATTTTGTTTAACTTCAGCACGGCCAATACCAACAGTTACCATTCAAAAACTCTTCGCCTATTCCATTCACGCATCCCATAGGGCGATGAAATTTTCCCAAAACATGATTTATGAGAAAAGTTTTGTCATTTTCCTGCAATATGCGATTGGATTTTTGTTTTTCCTCACTCGCCCATCATAAAGGATTAATCTTTTTATGGGACAGCAGCCGCCGCAAGTTGCAAGAAAATACTCCCTTATGCCTTACCATCGCCATGATAGGTTCCATTAGGTGCAAGGCGAAGAATGGCAAAGCGACATTGGGCCTACTGCGGAATTCCTGGTGGCAATTTCACGCTACTCCGAAGCAGCATCGCACATTGAGAGAAAAGTTATCTGTGTACCTACTTTTCGCCGCCATGCACTGACGCGTCCAAAACTGTTCGCTGCGGTGACCATCAGATGTGGATGATGATTTTGATGCAATTCAATCTGGTTCGTACGAGTGAGTGAGCTTGTGCTTCCGCAATCTCAGATTGCTGTAGCAGGAACAGGGCAATTTTATCTGCCAAGGTGGATTTGTATAGAGGCAACAGCAATAGGTTTCCAAACGAGTTGTGGACTCGAGTTAAAGGTTATTTTGGTGTTGTATTGTATTCAAAATGTCATTTTTCGCTATTCACATAACACAATGGGAATGTTGTTGCATCTTTGTAAGTGCACCTTAAGTGGGACAACTTGTTTGCGGTTATGGGATATTTTTTCATGCTGTCAATATAGAATTACAAAAACCTATATGTGTTGGAAACAGGTAACGTGCTTCGTTCTCATGAAAACACCGTTGAATACGTTTATTTCATAATATTGATGAAAATTGACAACAGTGATTCGGCGTTTGGATATACTCCAAATGCATAGCATGTTGGTATGCTGACAAGCAACCAGCTTGTTAATTGAAAATAACTAACTCTATGTATGGGAATTTTCTGCAATCATAAATAAATGAACGTTTCAAATTTTATTTCAATAAACCGTCATATCATCTTTTCTGGCTGCTCCTGAGTGAATTCCTGTTCACGTTAAATTTCGGACAACCAAATAATAGCAGCAAAAAAATGTTTACACATAATTCAACAAAACTGATTGTTTATTTCAAAATAGTAGAGTTATATCTACATGAAAAACAATTCCATCTTCTCTCTCGTCGGTACCATTTGCTTTCTACTTAGTTTCGAAGAGTTTCCGCTTAACCAGAGCCCAGTACTTCTCTATTGGGCGACGTTCTGGACGTTTTGGTGGATTAGCTTTTTTTGGCAAGTATTTGGCCTCTTTTACCACCATGCCAGGACGGATTTCGCATACTGACAAGAAGCCAAATCATGCCAAAACAGAGCTGGTGAGTCGTGGCTTCTGAACAACGGTAGTAACCGCTTTTGCAGAAATTTCTTTCTCGTACACATCCTTATTGATAGCGCCGATAGAGACGAAACTTTTAGATTTTCTACCACAACTACATATGGCCTGCCAAATCAAATACTTCTTCGCGAATTTGGACACTTTCTGTGTCCGGATATGCTCGGCAACGGCGTTCCTTTGCATTGCGGCATAAAAACCAGATCCGAAAGCAGTCCTTGCCTCTGTTTCACTTTTTGTACGTATGATTTGGACTTTCCTACTTTTCGAGTCACATTTCGCACACAAAGATTGGGATTTTTCTCAATAATGGCGACCGCCTTCTTGTATATTTATCGTGGTTATACTTTTCGATTTGTTCCACTTTCAACCTTTGGATCCAACGTCAAGCGCTGAATAAATGATTTGCAAACACAAAACACGGTACTTTTCGGTAATTTTAGTTTCTTGACAAGATCGCGAACCGATAAATTTGGATTTTGCTGCCGTTCGTACAACATGCGTATGCGCATTTCCACTTGATTCAACGCCATTGAACTGAATGTAACAAGCCTGTGAAAATGTTGTACCACAAAATAAAGTGGAGCGTTCCAGCTGTCATATAAGTGAAATGTATAAGCTATAAGATCCGTGAAATAATTCCGAATCTACACTGAAAGAAACCGGAATCTAACGTGAACAGGCTTTACTATATTTAATGACAGATATATTGAAAGGCACACAAGCCCTCGTCAATTTGAAAATGGTACTCTTTGGAAGAACCTACGGTCTAGTAAATGAAGGCACGATATTTCTAAGCCAAAACCATGCTCAATTCCTGATCCGGTCCAGGAGATTGAGGAGGTTGGACACTTTTTTCGACATATCTAGCGTATCATTTAGCTAGTATGTAAGGTAGAGTGAAACAGGACGCAAATTGGAAGAAGGATTTGTTTTTTAAATTTTCCGTTCCCTGTTGAAATGAATATTATGATTTTTCATGTACGTAGTAATACGCAAAAAAAGTCGACAAGGCGATGATCTTCGATAAAGCTTTTTTTTTCGTCGGCCTATTTCCTCACATAGTGACAATCACCGACGCCAGGAAGACGACTCCACCATCTGGACCCTACCTATCGACTCATGAATATGAGCCGGGACCAACGGCTTTACTTCCCTTCCGAAGGAAGAGTGTGACCAGGATTTTTCTCGCCGGTAAAACCACCGACGTCGACTCGGATTGAACCAAGACCCACTGAGTGCTAAGTAGATCACGCTCACAGTTATCACTACACCACCGAAGCCGGCGAGGCGATGATCTTATCTGCCTCCAATGCAGACATTAGAATACAGGGTGGGATTTTCAATAAATCCAGCCAGTTCATCTGCTTAGCTGACAACGTAAAAATAAATGTTTAATACTTTTATAAACGAATCATGAATTCATAAATCTAATGAGTTCAATTAAAGAGCGTAACAGCTATTGTAGTGCATATTTAATTGTATGATTTAAATTTTAGACTCGGAGCTATAAACCAAAGAATCGTATCACTCAAGCACATTTTTATAGACGATCCTCCGAAGATTTCTTTCATCTTCAACTTGGAGGCAAAAAAAAGTGAAAGTGTTTTTCCAATGAAAAAATACAATCCCAATACGTAAGTGGGTCAACATTATGAATACAGTTGATTGGAATGGAACCAAATCGACTCTCAAGAGTTACTTTAATTTTACCTTGTTTTCACACTTAAAGACCACTATCACACTCTGTAAGTCGCCCCAACAGTATCCATATGGTTGGTGTTGGTTGAAACAAACCGACTCGAGAGCGTAACATTAAAGCGTCAACATCAGTCCCAACAGCATCTTTGCATGTTGATTAAAAGCGATCCAAATAGGCTCTCAACCGTTCCATTAATCAACCTTGTTATTTTAGTGAAAAACCACTACTCTCTGTGAGTGAACCCAACTAGTATCCTAAAAAAAAATCCCTTTAATATTTTCCTTTCCTGAGATACTTGTGGAGATTAAGAAGAATATACGGCCTTTATTAGCAACGAATATCAAACTAACATTCCTTCCCTTCTAAAATATACGTATTTACCCAAGCAGCACAGTACGATCCTACCAGGTGTTCAATAAAAAATGAAAATTATTTCAACGCCTTTCTGTGATTAAAATAAGAAGCGTAATTTTTTTTTTCTCTCCAAGATAATTGCTCTCTGGTCTCCCTTAAAATGGGTGACATGTTTCTTTTCGCTCGGATGCTGTCAGATCAATCGAAGATGGCGTCGAAACAGAAAGTACTCCGAGAGCGTGTTGTACGGTGTTACAAAACGCATGGTCATCGTGACAAAAAGTTTATGGTAGACCACTATCGAGACGAAAACGTGCCCGTGAGTACAGTTTACCGGATCCTGGCATCCCTGAGCGTGAAGAGGAAGGCCGATAGCGGCTTTTCAATTGGGGATTTTTTCTAACCCACTCAGTGCCCTATCGTACAAAAATAATTGGCGGGCCAAGGGTACGCAGCAGTTGACCACGAGGATCCGGAATTGTATCCGGAAGATGAACGTCAGTGCCGTCCAGCGCTCTTGTGAGAGCATCGCGACTAAGTAGCGTCGTACGGTTGACCAGGGCCCTTCACCAATATTGACTGACGTTTTTTTTTAAAGAAAAAACATTATGTTTTTAATTAAAAAAAATACTGATTTCTTTTTTTTACTATATGACTGAATTTTTGTTTTTTTACACCCATTAATTAGTTACAGTAACTTGATTTTGACTAAAACAATTCATATTTAAGTTATCTCAACCGAATGGCAACAAATGCGCTACTAGGGTAGCTGATTTCGATCAATCAAGGAGTTGCTGATCAGAACAACAAGCTGAAACATAAGGCAGAAGAAGTGGGATTAAAGGTGAACCTGTCAAAAGCTTAGTATCTCTTGGTAGGTGTAGTCGATCAGAGCTCTCATAGGCCGAACTATCGAGGTTGAGGTGGAGGATGAATTTGTAAATCTCGGACCATTTATGATGTCGGATAACAACAACAGCAAAGAATTCGGAGATTAGGATCCAAAAAAAAGCATGAATTCTGGTAAACTTAACACCCGCACTAAGTGTATCTTGTATAAAAGGCTGATAAGACCGGTAGTTTTTTATGGGCATGAAACGTTGACAATGCTTGAGAAAGACCTGCAAGCACTTGGTGTCTTCGAACAACGAGTGCTTAGGACCACCTTTGACGGTAGATATAAAAATGGTGTATGGCCAAGAATGAACCACGAACTGGTGCAACTCTGTGGCAATCATAGTATTCACAAAGCCACTAGAGCTGGACGGATACAATGGGCGTGAAATGTTGAACACTGAAAAGCAAATTTTGTTAACATAACGAAATCGACTGTGGGACTAACAAGTCTAAGAATTGTATCGAAAATAAACTAGCAACTTATTAGTCACTGGTGTGGACCAGTATCAAAACTAGCATCAAAGAAGACAGAGTGTGTACAAACAATAGCATGAACCATCACAAGCCATTGAGTGCGATCGGCGTGAGCGTTATTTTGCCTGTCAAGGTAGCGGATTCATTCCTGCCTTGACCTACCCCGCCTTGGGTATATAAGGCAAAGGAATGCGTGCTCGGTTTGAATATTGCTATATCTAAGCCCTTTGCTCCATTTTCAATACTTCTATTCAATTTTCAAAACGTGCCGTACACTGACGGAACTATAAACACTGTCTGCTTCATATCTTTCATTCTAGCAAACATTAGTATTGGCCGATCTTGACGGCATACATCGTCCAATAGACTTGGACATTTCTGGCTTAAAGTCATCGAGTAATGCCTGTTACTGCCACGTCACGGATAATTCAAACGATAGAAGAATTCAACGAATATCAAAAATGGCAACGATTAAGCTGCACTCACTACCTGTACGCTGGGCCGAGAGCTGTCTGAGTGCTGACCGTCCATTCAACGCATTAATCTGTCAACAACTTGATCAGCTCCGGAACTTTCAGTAAACAGAGATCGCTTCCTGGATGTGGCGAATCGAAAAGTGTTGAACTCGAGTGGTGGGCGTGACCTCGTTGAACGCCGATGTCTCGATGAGCAAAATAAAGAAACATTTCAGCCTCCATCACGACAACGTAATATCTATCAGCAACATGTTTGAAGCTCTAGAGCGGGCGCTGGGAGAAATAGAGTAGTTGGACATTCCGGTGGTGCCCACGCATGCCAACCCTTCCTACTTGCCCCAGCTCCACGCAATCGAGAGAATTAGTGCCAATTTGTAGAGGAAAGTACAATCAAATAATGTTGTGGTCAAAACGACGGATGATTTGATCAAAAAGGCTACCAAGGAACTAAAGAATACGCCTACAAAATTCTTTTTTTTACCAATGACCAAAGTACCGATTTACTGCCCCATAATGGCGTAGCAGGGAGTAGAAGTATTTTAGTGAAGTTTTTAATTTTAAAATGAATAAAATGCAATTTGGTTTTTTTGAATATCTTTTTCCGCTTTTTTTACCATCCATCCGGAAATAGTAGTTTTTTTATTGCGCGCATTAAAGACACGATCAATGCCGAAGTTTACCGTACTGAGTGGTTGCAGAAATGGTAGCCTCCGTTATACAAGCAGCACAAGGTCTCTCCTTTGTGTAGGCCTGAGTTGGTGTCAACTCATTACACGAAAACCACAATACAATGGTTGCAAGAAAATGGAGTAGCTTTCGTTGAAAAAGAAATCAATCCTCGCAATTGTCCACAGTTTCGTCCAATTCAACGCTACTGGTCTATTCTCAAGCGGAACTTCAAGGTTTGTGGTAGGGAGTACAAGACCATGTAAGAATTCGAAAAGAGTTGGTCTGCGACTTCCAGAAAATGCGGCAAAGTTATTGTCCAAAACCTCATAAGTGGAGTCAAATCCAAAATCAAAAAATTCTGGAAATAAAGCTACTTTCATTCATTTTTTGACGAAAACTAAAGCTATGTCCATTTAGAATCCAGAATAATAAAATAATAAACAATCCGGAATATTAAAATGTCGGTAACGGATTGACGCACAAATAAGTTTAATAGATCAAATCAAAGGTAATTCACTGTTCGTTGAGGAAAAAATATCAATACAAATCATTTCTCTTCTTCTCTTCTCTTCTTATGAAAACTCACACTTTATCCTTTATTCCTCCCAACAAACGCTGAACACCTCCGGAGTCAACTTCCTTGGCACATTTGTTCCATATTTTGGGCATCTTAGAAGAGCCTTCAACTCGAGCCCGTATCATCATTCAAACCAATGGCGGCCCATTCAGGGCCACCAAATGTTACTTTAAATTAGAATAAAAATTAGTATTTTCCATTTAATTCCATACTACCTTTGCTTATCTTTGACAGATACGCGTATTTCGTCTACAATATGCAGACTTCTTCAGTGTCTCGGGTATTTTGAGCAGGAGTATCGAGTTTATTTAAGATACGAGACACTGAACTGAAGCTCTGCACATTGTGAATGGTTAAACTTACAGCGGTATGCTGTTAAGATATAGCAAGTGTAGTTGCCATCAAATGAATATTACTAAGTTTTCTTCTAATTTCTATTGATTAATTTAAATGTTCACACATCATAACACAACGAATTGCTTAAAATCAACAGAGGCTTTATTTCCTATAAACTTACATTTTATTATTTAGAAATCACCTTACCGTTTTCTGTAATGATCAGACGTAGACGTTGGCACCTGGCACGCACCGTTTTTTGAGGTATATTGCCCGAATCACTGATCAAGACTTTCTTGAAAGATTCTTGAGTGTGACCTTTTGTGCTACCAATTTTACTGGGCATGTATCCGCATGTTAAAAAAATCTCCTTACCACAAGTTCACCGTTAAATTTTTATTTTTATTCTATTTTAGTAATTTTTTGGATTTCAATTTTTTTTTTCTAAGATTTTTTTGGATATTCATGGGCGCTAACTAATAAAGATATTGATTCCTGATACTAAGAACTCCAGTTACGTTCTCAGCGTTATACAAAATGGTGCAAGCCACGACTGGAGGCTGTCCTATAAAAGAAACCATCTAGTCTATGGAAGAAAACAAAGTGGAAGCATTACAAACGGCATAGTTTCTCCTTTGCTGCATGATGGTCATCAAGTTTTTTTTTCTTATGTTTGTTTTGTCATTTTGGAGCATGATGTGCGAATGTGCTACACCCATGAATGAAAGATAAAACAAGCAGGAGGAAGCACCCTGTAATTTGTTGTATAACATCTGACAAGGATGAGAAAAGTCGACGACAGATGCTACAGCCACCCGCTATTATTTTTATTGTTTGCTCTTCCTTGTTCCTCATTAGCTCTACCGATGCCGTAGAAGCGTCCTGGTGGCGATCTATCATATCCGCACCATTCATTTTCTGTGTCACATTTATTGAATCAGTAATATTTTTTCGCTTTCTGTTGGGCTGTATGTGCCAGGGCAGATACGGTTTCAGACTAGATTTTATCACAATATTAGAACAGCTCCACAAAACTACCGAGATAGATTTTCAACTTCTTTGGTTTTTGTTGCTTGTGACACTGATAATGCAGTATATCAATCCTTGCAATATAATGTATCAGGATAAATGACGTTGAATGCAAATAAATCGATTTTTTAGTAGAGTGCCTCTTCAAAATTCACTTTTTAAAATTGTTTTGGAAGTAGGAGCGATATTCCTATGTAAAGCTCATCACTGCACAATTTATCCTAGTCGAATTCAAAGGATTAACGTGCGGGTGGGTGGGTACGTTAAACTGGTGTTTGCTGTTAAACGAGAGTAAACATTTTTAGGAAAAGAAACCAATTTATTTGAAGTACATGAAGTCTCATGATTTAGTATACCAAAACCCAGCATGCGTAACTTTAAATCTCTTCAGAATTCCAATATGAGTACAATGTTACAATTTACAACAACCACTTTGGACATGTCTCGGGTATCCCGAGGAAGGAGGCAAGTGAGCTGGGAGCTACTTAAATTACGCATAAAAGAAGAGGAACGATTTTTTAACAATTTCTTCAAACTTTCCAAACTACAACTATACAAGCGTATTTGAGGCTTTTATACCAACATTAAAGATTGCAGTGTCGTTTTATTCTTTCCTATTTTGGTATCCCACTAACCTTTCCATCAACTGCTATAGAAGCCGGTTGTTGTAAAAAAAATCAGTAACAAGCAGCCAATAGTGGTCATGGCAACGGTTATTAAAACATGTAAATGATAGTTTTGTGTAATTTTAATAGCTTCAACCAAATTTTTCAGAATACATCAAAACAAGATTTCGTTGAATTGCTTCTATATTTGGACACGAAAGAGGGCGTGTATAGTCACTAAACCACAGACAAATAAATATAAAACTCATAAGTTACATATACCATATCAATCAGACTAAGGCTGGCGTGGTCTCTGCTGTACACAGAAGTTGTCTCCATTCTATTCAGTCCATGGCTGTCACTCGCCAGCCTCGCTGTCTGCGGAGGGTCCGTAGGTCGCCTTCTACTTGATCGATCCACCTTGCTCGTTGTGCGCCTCTTCTTCTTGTACCTGTCGGTTCGTTTTCGAGAACCATTTTCATAGGGCTGTCATCCGACATTCTTACGACATGCCCAGCCCATCGTAGTCGACCGATTTTTGCGATGTGTACGATGGGAGGTTCTCCCAGCAACTGGTGCAATTTGTGGTTCATTCGCCTCCTCCACGTTCCCTCTCTTATCTGCACTCCACCGTAGATGGTACGCAGCACCTTCCGTTCAAAGACTCCAAGGGCGCGTTGGTCCTCCACTTGCAATGTCCATGTTTCGTGGCCGTAGAGGACTACCGGTCGAATTAATGTCTTGTAGATGGTCAACTTTGTGGTTCGGCGAACTTTATTCGATCTTAGCGTCCTTCGGAGTCCAAAGTTGTTCATCGAATAATCACTTAGCTTTCGATATAAATGGTTGACAGCCAATAGTTGTGCCACTTGTGAAGCTCGTGTCTTTTTATCATGTGTTTTTATCCTACGCTGCGAATTAAAGAAAACGATTTCCTTAGTTTGACAGATGGATCATAACGAAACGGCAGCGTACTCGTGATTTGTCCCACGCACAAATGAGAAAAAAACAGGTCAGCAATAGCGCGGTAATCTGCTTTCCGAAAATCGTAGGAAACAACGTCCGGTGTAATGTCAAAGTCATGAAGTAACTTGCTCTCGATACCCATAGCCAAAGGAAGGTGATGAGGAGTCTATTTCACTAGCGGAGTAGGTGCACAAAAGATTGACGGAGCAACGTCCAGAGCGCAGCTTTTGAATGAAACGCAGATCATCAAGGATCCGGTAAGAGGAAACCACTTTGGAACGGTTGCCACGAAATACCTGGTAGATTATAGTCGCCAAAAGTTATGATCGTGTAGTAGAACTTTCCAAGATAGCTTGGATGAAGCAACAATGAGTGTTAATATAATCAATGTCAGGTACACGGTTCGGAGTTATATATACTACACGGATGAACAATGTACGGTCGGCCAATTAAACAGCTACCCAGACCTGTTAAACACTGCTCCACATATCCAGACCTGTTCAACGCTGCTCTGCAAATTATTTTCAATCGCTCTGGCTTTCAGCCCGGAGCCGACTGCCAAGAGGACACTACCTCCCGTCGATTTTCGACTGTTAACAGAGTCACGATCACATCGGAAAACATCGTATTCTGATCCGAACACTTAATTGAAAAGTGTGAAATCAAGTCTCAGAACGAGAAAGGAATGTTGGTCGTTCTGTCAAACAGAACGAGAAAGGAATTTCACATAACTTCAAATCAACAGTCGCAGAACACATTTTCACGGAATATCACGACATAACGACGAATGACATCACAATATTACGGACTACATCTACACCCTGGAAATTAGACGTCGCAGAAAGCTTAGAAATAAACAAACAACAGAACACAAATTTACTAAACAAAGGCCAAGGCAACGGTTACACATGGTTGTTCAACTTACTACCCAAACGACATCAAACCCGACGAAGCGGAGCACCCGCTGCTACACAATAAGTATGTTAGGTATAGATGAGAAAGAAGCGAGTTAGATATTAAGTACACTTATTTTTTGTCTCAGGATAGGTATAAACAAACTAATAATAAGATAGGTATAAACAACATAATGATAGGTAAACGATTTGTATTTAGAAAATAGTATATATA
The DNA here is from genome assembly GCA_034211315.2 of Aedes japonicus. Lineage (NCBI taxonomy): Eukaryota > Metazoa > Arthropoda > Insecta > Diptera > Culicidae > Aedes > Aedes japonicus. The sequence goes on along the minus strand of JASCZW010008689.1, from coordinate 6,194 downwards.
CGGCAGGTGGCGAAGGTTTTCATTCAGTCGAGTTATTAGTACGAGACACTGAAGAAGTCTGCACATTGTAGACGAAATACGCGTATCTGTCGAAGATAAGCAAAGGTAGTTGGAATTAAATGGAGATTACTAATTTTTCTTCTAATTTATAGTTATAATTGTACTTGCTGCTTGTACTTGTACTTGGTGGAAGACCCCTTCTCTACTTCCAACCACATGGCCGAGACAGGCAGGCCCCCCATGACTTGCTGAGTCATAATCAAGTTACTATAACTAATTATTATCGTCGTGTGCTACTTGGGCATCGTTAATAATAATGCTTTCAATGGTGCGTCTCGGTTGTAATGCCTGACACAGACATACACGGTGTTCAATAAGTTCGGATACACTTTCAAAATTTGTTAAAAAAATGAAAACATGTTTTTTATTTTTGGATTTATGTTATGAAGCTATGTTTACAAGGACGTTACAACATTTCTCTTGGAATGACCCCCTTTGTACTCCTTAACGAGCTTCAAACGTTTCTCGAACGCGTCACGGACGCTCGCACTGGACTGGCGTTTCGTCCCAGATTTGAGAATTACCGTCTTGGAAAATGATCCAAAGTGCAGTCCTTGTATTCGTTCAGCTTCGCCATCATATAGGACCAAACAAAGTCGAGAGGATTCAAGTCCGGGGAGCTGGGAAGCCACAAAGTTTTGTCAGAAAGTCGGTTAAATTGTCCCGACCCCAGGCTTGAACCACATTTGCCGTATGGGCTGGTGCACCGTCACGCTGGAACACGTAGTGCTCATCGCCGTAGAGGCTTCGGAACTGGGGGCAACGACACTGCAGAGCCTCAGTTTTGTAGTACGCCGCATTCGATTTACGTTTTCAATCAACACCAGGGTAACACCACGTTTGCATACTGCCCCCAAACCATCACCGACGCGGCGCCTGGAACCATCAGGATGATACATATTGGTTCAGGAATGCTGTCCCCTCGATTGCGCCCACACCCGGTCATTTGCACATTGTGCGGCTGCTGCAGCACGACATTTATCGTCAACAACCAACTCTGACCAGCGTGCAGAGAGGATCTCGTGATCCAACGCTTTTTGCTGGTAGCCTCCGGGAAACGCCATGGACCTTACGTTTGCTGTAAGGCTGAAACCAAGGTCCTTGGTGAGTATGGTGTGAGCGGTTCCAATGGAAACGATTGAGATCTGCAGCCGTTTTCCGGATTGAGGCGGTTCTTTTTGCGCCGAATTCGCTCCCCTCACGATCTTGATGACCCGTGGCGTCCTCGCTGAACGCGGCCGACCGGATCTCGCCTGGTCATTGGTCGAGGACGTCTCCCGGTATCGCCTGATGGTCGTGTAGACAAAGTTCCGCTTGACCCCATGCGATTTCAGCAGCCGGAATATATCGCCGGGTCGCTCACCGTTCAAAAAACGCTTAATTACGAAGTCCCGATACTCTTTCATCGCGCGTAACAAACGAACAACAACTAACAGAATGTCAACACCGCGCACATTCGGTAGCGTATGAATGAAGCTAAAGCTGACACCAATACCAATGCAGAATATGTACATGGCGCATACCTACGCAATGATGAAAACTTGTATTCGAACTTATTGAACACCGTGTACAACGTACAGCGTTTTACTCCTTTAGTATAGTACGTGTTTTTAGTACAAGATTAAAGTATGTGACAGTTCGTACGACGCTGTACGTTGTATGCCTCTGTCCCAGGCATAACGGTGTCGAAAGGGCGTTCGTACAATGAGCAGAGGTATCAGCTACATGCAAGGTAGTGACATTAAGCACAGCTATAATCGAGCGTTCCGTATGGACGAGCATGTTGGAGATGTTCTTTGAAGTTTTTTGAAGATTCATGGCGGTTTGGTAAATTAATGGCAGTGGAAATATCATTGTCAGCAGCAGAATTTGAGCTTCGTGAGTTATGCGATGAAGCAGCACTGGAAATCGGGAAAGCATCAGGAGCAGAATACCTTGGATAACACGCAAGATAGCTTGGATGAAGCAACAATGAGTGTTAATATAATCAATGTCAGGTACACGGTTTCGGAGTTATATATACTACACGGATGAACAATGTACGGTCCCGGCCAATTAAACAGCTACCCAGACCTGTTAAACACTGCTCCATATTCAGACCTGTTCAACGCTGCTCTGCAAATTATTTTCAATCGCTCTGGCTTTCAGCCCGAATGACCGGCTATAGAGGACACTACCTCCCGTCGATTTTCGACTGTTAAGGAAGTCACGATCGTGGAAAACATCGTATTCTGATCCGAACACTTAATTGAAAAGTGTGAAATCAAGTCTCAGAACGAGAAAGGAATGTTGGTCGTTCTGTCAAACAGAACGAGAAAGGAATTTCACATAACTTCAAATCAACAGTCGCAGAACACATTTTCTGAGTCACGACATAACGACGAATGACATCACAATATTACGGACACATCTACACCCTGGAAATTAGACGTCGCAGAAAGCTTAGAAATAAACAAACAACAGAACACAAATTTGCAACAAAAAGGAAGCCAGGCAACGGTTACACATGATTTGTTCAACTTACTACCCAAACGACGTAAACCCGACGAAGCGGAGCGCCGCTGCTACACAATAAGTATGTTGGGTATAGATGAGAAAGAAGCGAGTTAGATATTAAGTACATATTTTGTCTCAGGATGGTATAAACAAACTAATAATAAGATAAAATTGCATAAACAGCTTGTAATGATAGGTAAACGATTTGTATTTGAAAATGGTATGTATGCGGCAGGTGGCGAAGGTTTTCCATTCAGTCGAGTTATTAGTACGAGACACTGAAGAAGTCTGCACATTGTAGACGAAATACGCGTATCTGTCGAAGATAAGCAAAGGTAGTTGGAATTAAATGGAGATTACTAATTTTCTTCTAATTTATAGTTATAATTGTACTTGCTGCTTGTACTTGTACTTGGTGGAAGACCCTTCTCTACTTCCAACCACATGGCCGCCAACAAACAGGCCCCCCATGACTTGCTGAGTCATAATCAAGTTACTATAACTAATTATTATCGTCGTGTGCTACTTGGGCGTAATTAATAATAATGCTGGCCAGTGCGTCTCGGTTGTAATGCCTGACACAAGACATACACGGTGTTCAATAAGTTCGGATACACTTTCAAAATTTGTTAAAAAAATGAAAACATGTTTTTTATTTTTTGGATTTATGTTATTGAAAGCTATGTTTACAAGGAACGTTTACAACATTTCTCTTGGAATGACCCCCCCTTTGTACTCCTTAACGAGCTTCAAACGTTTCTCGAACGCGTCGCAGGCGGCACGCACGGACTGCATGGGCATTTCGTCCCAGATTTTGAGAATTACCGTCTTGAAATGATCCAAAGTGCTGACCTTGTATTCGTTCAGCTTCGCCATCATATAGGACCAAACAAAAAAGTCGAGAGGATTCAAGTCCGGGGAGCTGGGAGGCCACAAAGTTTTGTCCAGAAAGTCGGTTAAATTGTCCCGGACACCAGGCTTGAACCACATTTGCCGTATGGGCTGGTGCACCGTCCTGCTGGAACACGTAGTGCTCATCGCCGTAGAGGCTTCGGAGACTGGGGGCAACAACCTTTTCCAAAACCTCAGTTTTGTAGTACGCCGCGTTGATTTTGACGTTTTTTTCAATAAACACCAAGGGTAGCTTACCACGTTTGCATACTGCCCCCAAACCATCACCGACGCGGCACTTTGGAACCGAGGGATGTTTATATTGGATTCAGGAATGCTGTCCCTCGATGGCGCCCACACCCGGTCATTTTGCACATCAGTGCGGCTGCTGCAGCACGAACAGTTTCTCGTCCGAAAAACAAACTCCTGACCAGCGTGCCGAGAGAGAGATCCTCTTAGCTCGATCCAACCGCTTTTTGCTGGTAGCCTGGAAACGCCATGGACCTTACGTTTTTTGTAAGGCCTGAAACCAAGGTCCTTAGTGAGTATGGTGTGAGCGGTTCCAATGGAAACGTTGAGATCTGCAGCCGTTTTCCGGATTGAGCGGTTCTTTTGCGCCGAATTCGCTCCCTCACGATCTTGATGACCCGTGGCGTCCTCGCTGAACGCGGCCGACCGGATCTCGCACGGTCATTGGTCGAGGACGTCTCCCGGTATCGCCTGATGGTCGTAGACAAAGTTCCGCTTGACCCCATGCGATTTCAGCAGCCGGAATATATCGCCGGGTCGCTCACCGTTCAAAAACGCTTAATTACGAAGTCCCGATACTCTTCATCGCGCGTAACAAACGAACAACAACTAACAGAATGTCAACACCGCGCACATTCGGTAGCGTATGAATGAAGCTAAAGCCGACACCAATACCAATGCAGAATATGTACATGGCGCATACCTACGCAATGATGAAAACTCTGTATCCGAAGACTTATTGAACACCGTGTACAACGTACAGCGTTTACTCCTTTAGTCTCGTGCGTTGTTTTTAGTACAAGATTAAAGTATGTGACAGTTCGTACGACGCTGTACGTTGTATGCCTCTGTCCCAGGCATAACGGTGTCGAAAGGGCGTTCGTACAATGAGCAGAGGTATCAGCTACATGCAAGGTAGTGACATTAAGCACAGCTATAATCGAGCGTTCCGTATGGACGAGCATGTTGGAGATGTTCTTTGAAGTTTTTTGAAGATTCATGGCGGTTTGGTAAATTAATGGCAGTGGAAATATCATTGTCAGCAGCAGAATTTGAGCTTCGTGAGTTATGCGATGAAGCAGCACTGGAAATCGGGAAAGCATCAGGAGCAGAATACCTTGGATAACACGCATACTTGCCTAGAAGCTCAGGTTAAGAGACCCTCCCTCGAACTGTGATCACAGGACCGGGATGGCTGAGATGCCAGGAAAAAATGCTGGATTGATAATAAACGTTGGTTGACTCGACTGGGTCTTGCAGTGTGCATCCCGGTTGCGTGATTGTTGTGATATCCAACATAGGATGAAGACGGCAATTTAATTCAGACGAGGTGTTTTTGGAAACCCCTGCCGGATTTCTTGTCTTGGCAATTAACGAACTCCCGAAAGTAGATAATTAACGAACTCCCGAAAGTAGATCTAGCCATGTGTCGGCTCTGATAGCCACCTCACGGTACTTTTCGTCAATCCCAATTTTAAACGAAATAAATCGCGTAGACGTTATATCAGCATCTTTCTTTACTAATTTCCTAACCTCGATCGGTTCATCGGAAGGTATGTTTCAGTGCCTTAAGCAAGAATATCATCCTCCGTGACACTGGCTGCAATGCGGGACAGAAATACCCAAACAATTTCTGGTTTTGGGGGAGCAGTATAGCATAACATCTTTGATAATGCAATTGTACATGAAACGATCCATAATACCATCGGACCTAGCCTGTTTGCAGAAAAACTTCTCCAGGCCATCATATTTCCTCGGTAATGCTTCACAGTCTTCTGGCAGAATCTTGAATCTAATATTTTTTCCGATCGGTTGGCGTACATGACACCAGTCCGTCTCTTTCAATGGTATGGAATTCCAGCTCCTCACTGAACAGTACCATCGCCATTTCTGCACACTCCAGTTTATGCGACCAAACAGGAACTGTTTCTTTCGATTGTTCACCGATATCAGAGGCTAGTTGTCCGGTCACGGGCAGCTGTAATTCTTTTTGGAGTTGAAAGAATCATTCTTTATGCTTCTTGCCATCATCGTGCCGTCTCTTGGAAGCCGTCGTGGAACATGGTCTTCCTCCTCGAAGATCCCGTGGCAAATTTTCCGGTAGAGTGAAACTTGGAATACAGGGTTGACATGGTCGCTTTTTTCAAGTTGTACACTGCGACTAGTTTCTATAGCAGCACACCTAACTCTACACACCTTGCGATATTCGTGGTGCAATCAATCGATGCAACGATGTGTGTATGTTTGTATTAGTGAAACGTATGTTTTGCATACTGTATGTTGATAGTGTTTGTGCTACAGTTGTCATATAAAAGTGTTTTCATTCATTTGAGCGTCCATTTTCCATTCCATAAGCAGGAAGGTGTTTCAATTCGAGAAATCGGATGTAGACTCAACCGTTCGGATAAAGACATACGAAATTATTTGAAAAATCCATAATAATATGCTACGACCATACGAAAGTCGAAAAATCGAAGTCGGGATCAGCGAAGCATTGT
>JASCZW010008688.1:0-48272 GCA_034211315.2 Aedes japonicus | reverse complement strand
AGACTCCAAGTTTTCCTTTTAATTGCACTATTTTCTCACACATTTTCGTTGCGTAATAGGACACACCATAAAAATCACACTTCACTTAATACACTAGCCACACGAGAATCTAAGAATACGTGATAAAATACTAGAAAGCTGTGGTAGTAATTTTCACAACAATTTAAATACGCTGGCACCTATTCTGAACCGTGTTTACAATGGGCGTAATCGCTTGATGTTGCACTGCGCACATACTGTATAGCATACACATCAACGCTAGTGTGCGTTTTCAATCATTCATAGAGCATTCTATGCCCAATGTTTTGGTGAGTCTTGTTGTCAATATTCTCATGGAAGAATAACAAACAAACCCTTTCATCTTGTCTTGGTTATATGCATGCTACCCAAAACACGTGGAGTGCTGTCAAATGATCTACTTCATTTTTGGGTGTAGTAGTGGAGAGCGTTAACTTGTTTGTATTTTTCTTGATTAAAATAAGTACGATTAACATATGTACACAGATGTTTTTCGTGATATTATTAAAATAGATACATAGCAGTGGCAACTTTTCCGTATTAAATTGGAAGAAAATTATCAGAATCGAATGTTTTGTGTGTAGGTTTGCAGAATTATCTCTCCGGCTCCTCACCAGATGTGAAGTTATGAACCCCAGGTGATCGAAAATTTTGAGATACTCCTTGAGTTGAATCCTCAAACCCGCTTCATGACCTTGTACCAATTTGACTTCTTTAAAAATTGAATTTAAATTGGGTCGTTATTCCTCGCCACTTGATTAACGAAACTGAAGTAGGCGTAATAACAAACAAGATGCCAGAATGTCATTAATTAACGGAGAGTTTTCAGTGCTGGCAGTTTAACAGGTACAAAACTTAAGGCGTAATAACACTCTAAATACAAACATGGCGTATTTTGGTTTATATAAATTTTTAACTTAATAAAACATATTTCTGCATAGGAGTAACGGGAGGTTATGTTAGCCTAGTTCCTTTTTCCTTTGTACAAAACATAGCATTAATTCGGCGATAATCAACCAAATCATGTTGCTTTCAGGATGACCTGTTTCTTCCGAAGCAATTGAGACATTTTTAATCAATTTGTAGTTTTCAGCTTTTAAGACATCATGACTTCACTGGTTACGCTGACCAGATTATCTACACGATCTTCGAATGATGATTGACTAAAATTGAACCTAAAACCGAGTAAGGCAGCCAAGATGTAAAGACAATAGTCACACGTTACAAACTAGTTGTTTATATAGGTAAAACAAGAATAATTTAGCAAGAAAATCGTAGACCCAATGTTAGAGACATATATTTTTCAATGTTCTAAACTATATTCTGTTGTATGAAAAGCGTTGTTATTTGTAAAATAAAATAAAATGTTGTTATTTGTAAAATTATCAATAAAAATGTCTGAATTCCGGTTGTATGTTTTTCAAAGAGATCATCTAAATACAACGATTACATTCAACAACAAATGTATCAAATGGGACAAAGTGGCATCCATGAATAAACCCAATTTGGTGCATATAGACTGATATTACATCCATTTCCTTCGAAAGGGTCTGACTTAATTAAATGAGTTGTTTAACTTTTCAAAATACACACTACCCAATGGCTGATTGAACTTATTTAAGCAATTGTACAATTAATTAAATATCGCTTCTAGCTCAAATAAGTTATAAAAAAATATAATCGATCGTTTCATAGTAGGCGAAGTCGATGGACACATACAATATATTGTGGAAAAAGCTTAAGCACTGCATTATTATACAAGTTGTGAGGATAATAAATGGTTTATTGGAGTTTTCTAATGGAAAATAGGATTTGATTTTCGTATTCCAATCTTTGCCTCCAGTGTTCTCGGTTTTGTTATTTTGGAATACCGCCCTTTTCAATCATTAGTCTAGAATTGAAGTACGGTCTTTACATTCTAAAAGTAACCATTGCTTTTGCGAATGTTTCGATATTTGGAATGATATTTAACGACTGTACATGACCAACTCTCTAGGGGCTTTGACCATTCCAAAAAAAAATATAATCGAACCGACAAAAGAAAACCATAAAATACAGGTCAACCCTTACGCTCACCTTCAGCCCAGCTTGATTTGACGGTTGGCGATCGCCAGTGAGTAAAAGCAAATGAGATTGACAAGTGATTTCCCCGGAAGCAAAGTTTATATATTATTCAGCTCATCCGTGCTGCGGGTAAGTGTGAATCAACCTCAGGATCCTTTCGAGTCATTTGGGACGGAAAATTACTAACAAACCGATATCAATCCATATCAATCCGTTCCGAGTGAGTGACCTTCAACCCCATTCCGTTTTTAAATGGTCCTCGTCACCGTCTTTTTTCGTCCTCGGTCAGCCATCACGTGTGAGAAGGTTCAATCCCGTGAGACGCATGCTTTGAAGATTGAATTCCTCTTCTATCCGATCTGATGATATTTTTCTTCTCATAGTCGGAAAAATGTGGAAAAGGTAAACTCGAAATGATGATGATGGAAACATAAATTATGACCCTCGATGTCGTTTTACGTTTGGGAGATTCGTTTTCGATTTGAACTCGTCCGAGTGAGACAGATTCGGATGTGTGAAAAATCTATTGGATTTTGGTGACATATTTACCGAGTCCCATGGGATGTGACAATGGCTTCGGTGGTTGGTTGGTAGGTCTGCATTTTCCATTTCCATTGCACGGGTGGGCTACCGTCGTGAATAACTTTGTAAACCATTGGGAAGTTGAGATAAGCCATAAATTAAAAGCCACAATGTTCCTATTCTTGTTGCCAATCGTTAATCTTCACTGGTTAGCATTTAATTTTCATCCAAGAGATCGGGCGAAAAACAAACACATGATTTGTGATGCACAATGTAAGACAAAAACATGTATGGAGGTATTAATAAATAAAATAAATCTATATTTTGCACCGGGTTCAACCCATAAACCGTTCCGGCAGCAGTGTGTTTCCCAATAAAAAGGGCAAGACCTTCTGGGATTGTGCTGTCCGTATGTGAGTGTGACTGTTGGTGTACGTATTAATTCCAACCTTCTTATAGAGCAGTCAGACCCCAGACAAGAGACTGAATGAAATAAATAAACCGAATACACTGTCCTACGGTATTTTATCATTTCGAGCTTAATTTATAACAAATATATGTAAATTGGAGTGGCCACCAAGCCCAAGAATGGCCCATTAGACGCTCGAGGGCGTCTCGACAGATAACACAGTTGATACCGGGTGACGAAGATCTCAAGGATGAACGAAAGGAAAAACCAGAGTACGATCGACCAGCAAACAACAATCCGACCTGTAGTGTATATTTATTGTATTCGAAAAGGAATAAATCTCGTTTATGTTGTTTCATTGCGAAGGAAATATGCATTGCCGTGCTCAGCATAAACACGGCGGCGGCGGTGGGTGGAGCATCATAATTGTATCAAATGTGATCGTCTAGATATGTTACGTTGGTCGATTTTTCGATATACTCAATCAAATCCGACAACATTACATTGACTAATTTGAAACTGTAATAAAATAGGAGCTTCTTTCAAAATCCTAACCCATAAGTTCAACTTCTTCCAAAATTGAACAGAGATTATTTTATATACGACAGAGTAGTAAATTTTCGCCGATGTGAATTAAAAACTGTCGTCATAAGTTCTCCAATTTTTCCCACAGCTAAGGTCCCCAGCCTAATAACAGGCCAGCGGATTTCGATGGAATGGTCCTTCGAGAGGAAATCGACCTGTTGTATTCATAAATTCCGTTCTACTTTTGCTTGACCGGTCGGTCCGTTGAGAGTCGCCAAAAAGGTTTGACTTTCTTCGATTTCAGCCACTTGGTACCCACTCCTGCGTTTTTTGCTCGACTGCGATAGAACCAGATACCGGCAGCATACGTGTGTCCACCTCACACAATCCGTTTGTGTGCACTATGGAAAAAATAGCACTCCTCGACGAACACCTTCTAGCAATGACAATGGACGTGCAAAGAGAAAAAAATGCCATGAATGGATAAAGGTTGATGTGGAAAAAACTTCCTCCAGGTTGAACAAGAAGTAGCTTCTTCGATATAAATGACCGGGATTTGAGCAGATGACCCGTTAGATTCGATTCCATTTTTTCCAATCTAACGGAGGCTAAGATTTCGGACTCAAAATGAAACTTTATTGATATTGGACATGGACAAAATATTTATCCCTCGAAGATGTATGATATCAAGAAAAATGTGTATCAGAGGTACCGAAACGTACGGTATCGATGGAGCGAAGAAGAGTAGGATGAGTGCAGTGGAGTCGAAGAAATGCGAAGGCAAAGTACTTTCGCCTATGTATGAACATATTTCGTGACGTCCAGGCAGAGGGACTTATCGTAGTTTATGAAGATGACAAAATATAAATACGTTTAGAGTGGCTACTGCTGTGCTGCGGATGGTCTATGGAGGAGACATTCTTCCGATAGAACTCCACCTGCCATCCCATTGGCTTTGATTGTTGGAGGTGGTTTCGAATTTGGTGCGACTATTAAGAGAATGACAACGTACCCAAGTGACATGGAAAATCCATTCTAATCACGGTGGTTCGATCTAAATGGCTACGTGAGTTTATTAGCTGGATTTTGAAGATTCGAAATTCATAGCAATGGGCTTTTTTTTGGCTCTTACACAAAAACAATAAAAAATTACGAACAGTTCATTAAAAATGTGATTAATTTATAAATTTATAAAATTAATGCTTCTGGCATGTACAAAAAATTACAATAAGTACCTAACTGTGATTATCGACTAAAAACCATAATACATTGTTTTTTAAAAATTAATTTTTATCGCTCTTCATTGCACAGTAGTCCAGGATGCGAATAAAGGTGGAACGATTAATTTTCAGCCTAATTTTGAAGTTTTGGAGCAAAATTGTCTTAGATAAAGTGGATAATGGAAACTAGGGTGGTCCTTATTTTCAGAGAAATCGAAAATCTAACTTTATTATTTGCAGATCAAGCAACTTTGATGGTATGATTTTTTCTGTACCTTTTGATATGATCGAATTAGAGCATGTTTTCCTACGTAGGTTAGGGTATCCCTATAAAAATCAGTTAATTTGCTATTATTTTTTTATTTCAATTTTTTCAGCAAAGTGGTCTTGCCATTGATTGTAGAACAATGAAAGTTAAAACTTTTGATGTGCTGTAATTAGCTCTGTCATATGTCAAATGTCATATATCAAACAAAAGTTATTATAGTTTTTGAAAACATAATAGGCCTTTTTCAAATCCAATAAATCATCTTAGTCTTCAAGATGATTTATTGGATTAACTCGGCAATTGTAAGACCCTGGGTTACCTACGCTTCATTGATCTGGTGGCCAAAAACAAAAGAGAGAGTTGCTCAGAGAAAGAAATACTGCAAAGACTAGCAACTTTTTCAATCACAAAATTAGAAGCTGAAAAGTGCGCTCTGATGATGAAAAGATCTATGAACCTCTTTAATGGTGATCTAATAGGACATCTAAGCATTCTAAAAATTATTAAACTAAATTCTTTATACATTAATTGTTATGTTATTTATTCTCCGTGCGAGGAGTAACGATTATGATGTAGAAGGAGATGTTCGCTCATCACCATGAGGCACCAAGAGTGAACATTAATGTTTTTGGCTAGAATGAAAGATGTGAAGAGAAAGTTTTGATAGTTCCGCTAGTGTGCGGCAGGCTTGGAAATATTTCCTCAATTTCCTCAATTTCCAAAAAACATCTGTTATATGACTCTTGGTGCCTCATAGTGATGAGCGAACATCTCCTTCTAAATTTTTTAGTTATAAACAACGAAGATTGGATGAAAAAAACACACAACTGCAACCGTGCATCAAATACTTGATCTTGGGCGTGATTTGTGGGAATGCGGTGGTCCGAATCTTCGTCTAGGATCGATAGTTTTCTTTACAGATGGTTCAAGAATGAACAATCAAGTTGGAGCAGGAGTAACTGGTCCAGGGATAGACATGTCGATTCCGATGGGCAGGTGGCCTACTGTATTCCAAGCTGAAATTCAAGCAATTCTGGAATGTTCTGCTATATGCTTGTGTAGAAACTATAGACATTCAAATATATGTATTACGTCAGACATTCAAGCAGCTCTAAATGCTTTAAAGTCAGCAACATGCACATCTAAGCATGCTTGGGAATGTGTTCAATCACTTCTAAAATTGTCTTGTCGTAATCAAGTCACTCTATACTGGGTTCCTGGTCACCTCGGAATTGGTGGAAATGAACGAGCCGATACACTAGCAAGATTCGGATAGTCTCATCAGTTCGTAGGACCTAAGCCCATATTGTAGTTTATCTGCTTATTTTCTTAGAGGAGCTCAAAGCCTGGGAATCTTCGAAAGTGAATGAAAACTGGAACAATACTTTCACAGCTAGGCAATCAGAGCGGTTTATTACTCCAAATATTTCTATGACTCGAAAAATACTTGATCTCTCTAAAAAAGATCTAAACATACACTGAAAATTTATTTTCGTGAATTGGCTTTCATTCGTTTTGTAAACATGGATTTTGTACACAGAAAAAATGTCTCATAAACTGTATAAAACGATCATGATGCTTGTCATCTAACAAAATGCTATCATTACACGTTTTTTGTACAATGCACAACATGAATTTCAAATTACACACTACCAAAATGTCATGTAAATTTCTGTCCCCTGAGACCGACACATGCAAGCGTCCATTAGCACATAGCTTCTGCAAACTTCAACAAAAGAATGAGTTGAAAGAGACTAGAAAATAAATTCAATCAAACACATATTTCGTCGAATTGCGTATGTGTCAGTTTCAGGAGACATAATTTTACACGAAATATTTCTTTACATGCACTGTCTTTTACAAATATGAATTACGTCTCGCGTAAAATTCATAATTTTTAAGTGTATAGGTGAAATATTAATCGACTATCTTCGAAAAGGTAAAACAATAACATGCGCTACAATAAATACAACAAATAGTATTATTCAACGTTATTGGATCGTTTGAAGGATGAAGTCCAGAAAAAACGGCCGCATTTGCAGAGAAAAAGTGTGCTCCATCATCACGAAATGTGCCTGCTCATTCATCCTCAATTGCTCAAGCCAAATTGAATGAAATTCGGTATCACCGTATTCGCCAGACTTGGCCCCCAGTGACTTCTATTTGTTCCCAAAGCTGAAGAGATGGCTCACCGGTAAGCGATTTTACTCAAATGATGAGCTCATAGCTGAAACCGATGGCTATTTTGAAGGACTTCCGAAGGAGTACTATTCGGATGGGATAAAAAAAAATTAGAAAATCGCTGGACTCGCTGCATCGACCTAAAAGAAGAGTATGTTGAGAACTAAAAACCGAATTTGGCAAAAAAAAAAAAAAATTTTCGTGTTTGATGTTGAAGGAACTATTCAGGCAACCTAGTAGAATCGAGTTTGACGTTTGTTTTGTCATCGATCAAAGGGCAACCTTTGTTTTTCGTCATAACACGGCCGTACAAGAGCCTTGTCCGCTGTTTCGTCATGGAATTCTGCTTCATATGCCGGTTTGGATGTTTACCGGCTTTGTACGGCACCATTTGAAAGTTGGCGTTGTACCTTTTGGCCACATCTCGGATCGAAAGACTGGGGTTGGCTTTAACGCACCTCAACACCTTGCTGCGCAGCTGACGACTCCTGATAGCAGTTTTTTCGTAGGTCCGCTGATTCTTTGTAGATTTTGAGCACTCGAGAAACTGTTGTTTTCGGCACCTTCACCACTCCGGATTTTCCAGGTGTTTGTGCACAATATTTTTCTTTCTATCGAATTGCATTTGATATTTTTCTGAACGCAATCGACTACTTTGAACAAACTTGCACCAGTTGTTCTCTATAGAAGTGTAAACAAACAACTGTCAAAGTTTTTGGATTCTCAACACAAGCCTGCTTTTATCAGGGAATTGGTTTCTTTCTCTTTGAAGTGAATTGATCTATCAATGAGCAAGAAATACACGGCGCGACATTTTGACTCTATTTTGAAGTGTTTTTCAGTCACTTTCGTCAAAAAAAGAGTATCTGAGTAAATGTGACTGGAACTGACAAGTCGACATATCTAAGAAACCAACTCGAATCAGATCGATGTTTCAGATATGTCGACTTGTCAATTCCACTCACATTCACTCATATATGAGTAACACCACTTTTGACGAAAGTGAGTCAAGTATGATTCAAAATTGAGTCAAATGGTTCCGCCGTGTACCAAAATTGCCTGCTGAACAGTTGAGGATTGAAGAACTAAGGCGGTCGAAAGCGGCCGATGTTTTCAATATCCGTATTGTTAGCCGCCATAAGCAACTGATTCCAAGCGACTGATTCAAGCGATTAATAAGCGGTATAATGCAAACGGAGGATGTTTTTTATAGTTAAGTCCGACGATCGATAGCGAGTTCGACGGTACGCGTTTGCCCGGCATAATTTTATTTAAAAAATCGAAAATAACAGTTTGATTTGGTCTTAAATTTGAACTGAAGTTCTTCACATGCACGTGTGCTCTTTAAAAAAAATATTACGAAACATGTGTAGCAGCTGCAGTCTTAAAAGAACGTGAGATCGCAAAAGTAAGTCAGCTATAAATGAAAAATTGCGAATCTTCTCTAACACGATCCTTCTTTTTTAGCAATATTAAAGGCGAATGGACATGTTAATAAATCTGAGTTATAGCGCAGTCAAGAATCGATTTCCTAAAGCTAAAATTTAAAAATATTGAAACCAAAAATTTTAATAATTCCGGCATAATTTATGGATCATACCTATTATTTTAAATGCACAAATTTTATATGCTATGGGCCATATTTAAAAGTTTGTGGTTCATGATTCAGAGTTATTATTGATCAGTGGCAATTTATTTATGGACTATTTTCAATAATTTATAGATCATATGGATATATTTTAGTTCACAAAGGATTCATTCTCTGGATAAATTTTGCAAGTTCAAGGAATGATATTGTACCTTTTATGGAACTTTTGCCATACGTTTATGGGCAATCCGTACAATTTTATAAATTATTCCCTAGGTATATAACAGTACATTTTTGACTTTTTGTTTCTAAAGTTTATATAAAGTTAAGATCACATTGCTGTATTTTGTCGATCATTTTCATTTTTTAAAGATAATCATCAGAGGCTTATTGGTCATAAATATATTTTTCATGGAACCATAAAAATATTTTTCATGGATCATTTCTTCAGTTTAAAGCTGCAATTCATAAGGCTGCCACTAAATGGAGCTGCGTACAAAACAAGTTCTTAGAAGGGATGGTGACTATCTCACATACATACATACACTCTTAGAAAAAATCATATAAATTTAAGTCTACTTGGATTCACATAAAAGGAGCGGCCCGTGAGACAAAAAATTGCGTCTGTTCTTAAATTTACAAGACCATAAAAACTCGAAAAAATGACTTACGTAATCTGACGTCAAAATCAGTTGAAGAACAAAAAATGACTTTTTCCAAGTGCTGGTACAGTTAATGCAAACACAAATGCATCTTGATGCCTGTTTTAAATTCAAGTATCCTGTTCTACACACTTAGAAAATTTCATGTAAAAATAGGTCTTTTTAGATGCACCCAATCGAAGCGGCTAATAAGACATAAATTTACGTCCTTTTTCAAATTTACACGAAGAAAAAGCTGAACACCTAATTTTACATGCCATGACGCAAATTTCAATTACGAGAACAAATTTCATAGAGTTTTAGTATTTTCATAAACGAATCTATAATTTATAAATCTAATGAGTATTACTAGAGCGAGGAACTGTTATTTTACTGCATATGCTGCAATTGATTATGTGATTCAAATTTTTTGTTAAAAATCGTAAACCAAAAAAGCATAGTTTTCCAGCATCCTATAAGATTAGCTCCTTTGAAGATAATAGCAGTGCACTAAAGATATCTAGTTAACATTTGTTTTGTGTTTTTCGATAATGTGATAAAATCCGCATTTTTTTCAAATTTGAAACTATTAAATGTTTTAAAGTAAAGATAAAATTATACTTCCGCCACTTCTGTGACTGAAGTTATCATCGCAGGAAAAGAAAAATATTCTGCGGCGTCCGCTTTCAATGCCAGCCAATGCTTGACTGTGGACTGAACTTTCACATTGATAGTATGGCCCCACAAATCAGTCAAGCATTTATATTTCAGTTCGCGTTCGTTTAATTTTGAGTGCCTCAATCCATAAAATTAAATCCACATGACGTATTTTTCAATTATCGATGCGATATTGAATCACAAGACATTATTTTACATCATATTGTATTTACTTTTAAGAGACAACCATTATTTTTGGATTTACATCTATTATCATATAAAATTCAGTTATTTACTATTTTCACATGTCATGAAATTTAAATCTTTTACCAATTACAGCACATGTAATTTTAATTATTTTAAAGAGTGTAGTTATCGTCAGAAAAATTAAGGTGCAATCAAGTTTAATTTTAAATAATGTTCTCCATGGCCATGGATTGTAGTGGTGAAAATTAGCTCAATCATATCCAATAGGGTTCATTTAATTCATGCACACTTAGAAATTATGAATTTTACACGAGACCTAATCCATATTTGTAAATAGTCGGGGGACGTAAAGTTGGGGAACGCAATATTTAATCGGGGGATGTAAAGAAAGATTCCGTGTGAAATTATGTCTACTGAAACTGACACATACGCAATTCGACAAAAGATGTGTTCGGTTGAATTTATTTTCTTATCTCTTTCAACACATTCTTATGCGCTAAAGGACGCTTGCATGTGTCGGTCTCAGGGACAGAAATGTACACGAGATTTTGGTAGTATGTGTCCAAATGCCTGAGAATATTTAAAAAAAAATAATCCAAAACCCGGTCGTTGACTTTTGTCAGGATAGATATTTAGGATGCTTGAAGTTGTCTCCATGTTCAGATTAATGAATATTATTAGCAAACGAACTTCGTGTGTTACGCTCCGTGTATCACTAAAAAAGCTGAATTTTTTTTTCGTAGGATAGTGTAAATTTAAAGTTTTCAAATCCCAGTTTTCAGTCAAGCGGCTATTGTTTTAATGATTTGTGGACTTAGATTTGAGGTTACTAAACAAATTTTAGAAGCTTTTGTGAATTTGGTATGCCGAACTTAACTTTGAGTGCGGGTTTTAAATTAGGGTTTAATAATACATCAAATAGACCATACTATTGAGTCATATTAATCTTTAAGTCTTAATGTATATACGTGCCACGGGCATTACATCACTTGTAATATTCATTATTTTTAAGAGTGTTGGATTCGGCAGCCGTTTTCTTGCGTTGAAAATAGTATTTTATCAAAACTCGAAACTCGAGATCATGATTTGGTATGCGATTTCCATTTGTGGTCTGCAAACGGAACCATTCTTCACATCAACGACGATTACATCCCAAGTTTACATCGAAGAAGCCTCAATAAGCGTTTACTTCAGTTCATCCGCAAGCATAGGGGCAAAGTCATCTTTTGGCCCGATTTGGCCAGCTGTCACTACTCTAAGGTGGTTCTGGAGTGGTATTCTGCCAACAAGATCGATTTTGTCCCCAAGCTAATGAATCCTCCGAATTGCTCGGAATTTCGACAAATCGAAAAATATTAGGCAATTCCAAAGCAGAGACTTCGTCGAAGCGGCGGGGCAGTCAAGGACATCCAGCAAAAGCACACACTTCCAATAAAACCATGAAATTTCAGTTTCATTTAATGTAACAAATATGCTACATCACACAAACCTAAAATGTACATGCGGTTTGAAATTTACACGATTTTCATATTAATACAACTGCATTTTACATGTACTGTAAAATTCCAACAACATGTAATTTTAAAACACCTATGTGCAATCAAATTATAGGTTTTGTATCTTAAACTCCCTTATTTTGGCCGAAATAAATGACAAAACAACATTTCATTTAACAATGGATTTATTCATTCTGATTTCTTCTCTTATCAATGGTATATTTAAAATGAACGATAAAGGATAAAAACGTAATAATCGTGAAACTTATTAACGAAAAGAATATGCACTTTGCCTATGATTTGCCTCTCCATGCCTATGATTTGCCTCTCCGTACAACAACGATGCAATTACTTTCTCATCAATCCGTTGTTATTTACCAATCCTCGTCGCGCTTGATTTGGATCCTTTGGTGAGGAATATTTTAAGAAAATATTGCTGCACCAGCTCTAAAAATTTAGCCGTACTCCTGAGGTACATAATACAGTGTACATACAGTACTCACATCAGGTCTTGGATTGCCAATTTTTTAATGCTTAGACACTCAAATTCAACTTACAGTAATGGCTGCCTTAATACTTATGAGCCAGTGCGCAGTACGCTGCACGGTCAAATGATTTTACGTTATATGCATGTAATTTTAAAGGACATGTAATTGAATACTATTTGAGGGGTATACTTTTAGCTGCCGTTTCGGTGAAATTCAAAAACATTTTTGAAAACCAAATGATAAAGGATTCAGCTCTGAATGATGAACATTGACATGATTATTTAAGTTCAATCAAATAGAAAATTAGATTGAAAGAACCATTATGTTATAATTTATTGAGTTACTTGTTTGAATACGTTGCCAATAAATTTCATGTATTTTTACTGTGCATGCAAAATATAAGAAATGCGCTGATTCCGTGTCCTTTTCTACTGTGCGGGCGTTGATGAGCTCCATCAAGAGCAAGGCTAGAGATTTCGTTCGTAGTGGAGAAATGTGATCATCTAATGCTGCAACTTTGAAGTTTTATTAAAATTCCTGTAAAGCAACAATCAATGGACTTTTTAAATTGATTGAATCGCAAATTACAGGTCTTTCTGTGCGTACCAATTTACTTTTGGTCAGTTTTTATAGTGAGGAAAATGCACTGTTAGGCAAAATTGTAGAATAAGTCAAGACCTACGATTTCAATACTACACCATACGGAATAATACAATTCTGATACAACGTGTTAGAAAATTAATTGAACTGAGTTGAACTGACTATTTTCAGCACTGCTTGTGATAATGAGATGGCCTGGTTAATCATTGTCGTCTGACGGCCATGAAATTTGCCAATACTGTTTCTGATACAATCCTTTTTAGTACGTTAATAACAATAAGATGGGTCTGGAACTGATTAACAGGATTGAAAATGTATACATTCATTTGCCTCAAACTTGCTTCATCAGTAACATTCTGTATTAAAATATGATGGCATTTGAAGATCCAACGATCTTGCAAGTTTATTGAAAATAGTTTACTTCGGATTGCGGTGACTTTTATTCTAACTGAAGCTTCGAGCCGACTTAGAGGTAAGCATTTTTGTAATTCTCTCTTTAAGTCATTCTTTACGCCTTAAAACCCTAGGCGAGATTGAATACTCTTGATTTTCATCTATTTGAAGTTCAGAGAGTCAGGTGTATGAGCGATTTACAACGTCGTTTCCAATGATAACTTATTTTCATGGTAAAAGCTACGGCAACATTTGATATCAATTCAGTCCGGACAGTATCATATAGAATTTCACAAAGGACATATTTTTTCACGAAGCATACGATAATAATGAAAATTGGACTGAGAACAAAAAAAAAAAGATCTAGAAGCACAGAATTCACACCAGAAACGGAAAGATACCATCTAAATAGATTAGTTTGCTCCGGAGTCTTATTATTAAAGGGCCTAAAGCTCTTAGTTCGTAAATAAGTGCGAAAAGAAACACTCCAATGTGTGATGCTGCTGCTAGGTTATTTTTTCTCAGCCTCGGCCACTTTCGATGACACCAGCAAAATAATAATACACTCTCCTGCGGAACCCCTCATCGGTTCCAAGCCCCGAGCTCGTCTGCCCATCTTCCTCTTGGTGGGTTTATTCTGTATCGCTGAGGGAGTAGATTAGCTAAAATGCTTTTCCCTCTCTATATTCTAGTGTCGTTCAATCGAGTGTCTCCGATATGGCATCGATGACTTTTCCGATGCGCCTTCTTGTATCTCTAGCCACCCATCTTCCATTTGGGCCTGCCAAGCTCAACTCATCGTAAACATTATTTTTCCATCAGAAAACTGTAATAAAGACAAAATCGTGACTTTCATTTTCAATCTTTGCGCTAATAATAAGAATTATAGATAGTCACCGAAGAGCGGAAAATGTTTTTCGGAAAATGCACACGCACATAAGGCGGTATGAGAGAAAACGTTCGTTCAATTGGACTTCGGTCCGCAAATGAATGGCACGGATGTGACTTTTGGCACTTGGGAAGGTTTGGAAGTCATCATGAAATATGATTTCAATTATCGGCTCTCTCGATATCCTTTCGGTGACAGATGAAGATGGGTGATAAAGAGCCTGGCTTTTTCTCTTCAATCGGAATCCATTAGGAACCACGCGTTCTCCATAAATAGCACGAGAGAATGCCTTCAGAATGTTGTGGTATGATTTGAGAAGAAAAAAGAAAAATAAATGAAAGCAGAAAGTTCTCTTTCCGAGATAAACTTATTCTAGCGAAGGCAAAGAGATTGCACTGAAAGGATAATATCAAGCATAAAATTTCAACAAACTCAGGTACATCCAATATCTTTTCTTCCCATTCACTGCACACTGACTGAATGCTTAAAATGTATTCTAATCTCGCATCTTACACCACCTCATCCACAAGACTGGGAAAATCATCAGCACACCGACAGAGATGACTTCGAGATTTTTAAGCTTAATTACAAAACAAGAAAAGATACAAAAAGATTTTCCCGCACAGATCAGCGCAAAATGAAACGCATGACTTGAGTGGAAAATCAGAAAACAGACGAAGAAGAACAAGCACCCACAGCAGCAAAGCTATTTGCAGCAGCAGCAGTAGCAACATTCCAAACCGACACGAAAGACGATGATAATCTCGGGAGTAGCACAACTTTGAAACCGGTAAATCGCACTCACTAAACCTTTGATTTTTACGACAGGTTCGTGAAATCTAGCGATACACACCGGCACAACTGATTTCGGTTCTAGATCGACGCCCACCTCCCAGTAGAGACCGGGTTGGATTCTAATTAAACATCTCACACTATTCCGACAACGGATCCGTCCGTTTGAAACGAAGTAAAATCTGCATGAACCGAGTGATGTGAACTGTGAGATTCAAACGAGTTTCTACGAAGGACCCTTTTGCTGGGGGGATACGTACCGAACGTCATAAACTATGCTAAATTTCAACACGTTAAGCCATCCTGGCCAAAGCTCACGTCGCAAATCATGGTCAGACGTCGAATATGATATCCAATTCAGTGGCGTATAATAACAGCGGACAATATATGATCGAAAATTTACATTTGACAATAACTTATCATTGATACACAAAATTGCATTTCACTGGGTGGTTCCTCGGGAAAAACTCGGGCCCGAACTACCGGTGTGTGCCATCCAGTGGCAGTCAGAGAGTGTCAGGGTAGATGATGAAGAACGCCCGGTTAAAATCCACTCCGCATTCAGTGCAGAGTAGGATTCGAATATTTATTGGAATGTGTTTCATCCCTCGCAATTTAGATCCAGGATCCGGACAATCTATACCGATACGCTAGTTGGTGGGTAGGTAAGGTCCTATATGCTGTCTATAATCGCATATCGGTCCCATATGGATATGAGTAGACTTTGAGATAGTCTCATTATCCAACATCTCAACTGATATTGACCACAGGACTGAAACGATTATCAGCTTACATTTCCATTTTCATTTGGTAGCTTTAAGATTTAGGCTTCAATAATGCCTGAGATATGTTTCGACGTGTAACTTAAAAAAATGATAGATTCGAATTTTGGAACAAGACTGCGCCAATTCCACTGCAGGACAGGGAGTGGCCACTTTATTGTCAATTGCTTCAAAAAAGATTTCACAGAGGGATGCATTGCCAAAACAATGCTTTTAAGATGGTCAAACACTTACAGGTACTAGAAAATATCTTTCACAATGTCATCAAATGATAACAGTCCAGATGTAGATGGGGTTTATGTTTTTAAAATTGGGGCAACAGCGGCTTTGGATGTCCTCGGGAGGGATGGGTAGTTCTGTGTGGTGCTACGAATAACAGAAGGATTTCGATTTTCCTTTTTTCCACCTCTCCTTAAATTGGGCAGGCTGATTTGGAGCTGCTGTTCAGCTAGTTTTTGTGGTCGGATGCATCTTTGGCTGAAAGATTCTACCTCCTCAGCCAAATCAGAATCAGACTCGTTATCTGATAGATGAGCAAAGATATTTGTATGGTGAGGTTTTCTTTAGCATTTCCTCGAAAACTTACCTTGGACATTGTTTCAGAGTACGATCCAATTTTCCCCGCGTTGTTTGTTCCTCGGAAACGACAAGAGAGCACGAGGAGTACCTTTGCGGAAAACGCATGCACAAACAGCAGTCTCATGCTTCTCCCCACAAGTGAAGCAGTGTCCCTTATTGCCACAGTGGAAGGGCGTTTCTCCCGTCTGCTAGGTTTTGGCAGATTTTGATCCAACGTACAAATAATCACACAGGTTACTCATCTAGGAAAACGCGAAGTAGATGACAGGATCCCGATCCAAACCATTCAGGAAGTTGAGAAGGAAATTGGTCGGTTGAAAAACAACAAAGTTGCCTACGTCGGTGGTGTAGTGGTAAGCGTGACTGCTACTTGGCACCCCAGTGGGTCTGGGTTCAATTCCAGTCAACGTCGGTGGTTTTTCTGAGGTGAAAAAATCTGGTCACGTCTTCCTTCGGACGGAAAGTAAAGCCGTTGGTCCCGGCTCATGAGTCGTGCCTTGAGCCCCGGCCCTCCCCGGAACCACCTTTCGGTATTACTTCAGGGAGGGGGCTAGTATGCTTGAAGCACCCACTATGTTCAACTACATAGGTCTTTAGAAGTTAGCTTCGCTGACCTGACGCTGATTCGATCGAGATGCTCTTGGATCCAAGCAGGGTTTGGGATGTCTGGTGGTCCATCCAGATCGTTCGCGATTTTCCTACCCAACCACTACTCCGATCGAGAAAGCCATCCCTGTTCCCCGTGCCACGACTGCTTACGGCCTCCTGTCAGATCCCGCGCCGTATGGCGCTTCCTCCGTTGTAGTTCGTTTAGCCGTTAAGGTGAGCTTAACGTTTCCAGGGTGTACCGCGGGGAGGCGAACTACTTCCAAACCCCTGTGTCCCATCTATAGAAAGGGTGAAAAGCTGGATTGCTGCAATTATCGTCCAATCACGGTACTAAGCGCTGCTTACAAGTTGCTCTCCTAAATTTTATGCCGCCGCCTGTCACCAATTGCAAAGGAGTTTGTCGGGCAATACCAAGCGAGATTCGGCAAGTTCTGCAGATATCTCGCGAATATAACGTGCCCACACATCATCTTTTCATCAATTTCCAATCAGATTATAATACAATCGATCACGCCCAGCTATGGCAGATTATACACGAATATGGATTTTCGGAAAAACTGACGCGGTTGGTTTAAGCAACAATGGATTGAGTCATGTGTTTCGTCCGAGTATCAGGGACACTCTTGGGTCTCTTAGAATCTCGCAGAGGGCTACGGCATGGTGATGGATTGTTGTGTTTGTTGTTTAACATTGCATTGGAGGGTGTTATTCGAAGAGCTGGGGTAGACACGACTGGCACGATCTTCAGGAAGTCTGTGCAACGATTGGGCTTCGCCGACGACGTTGATATCGTAGCACGTAACTTTGAGACGATGGCGTAAACATACATCAGACTTAAGGCTGCATTAGGTCGGATTGGGCTTGTGAGTGATGCGTTGGAAACAAAATACATTAAGGGATGAGGCTCACTACAAGACAATGTTAGCCTTCTACCACGAGTTCAGATCGACAGTGATGAAATCGAGGTAGTAGACGAATTCGTGTATCTGGACTCTTTGGTGACCGCTAATAACGACACCAGCAGACAGATACAAAAGCGCATTATGGCTGACAATCGTACCTATTTTGGACTCCGTAGGACGCTAAGATCGAATAAAGTTCACCGAACTACAAAGTTGACCAACGCGCCCTTGGTGTCTTTGAACGGAAGGTGCTGCGTATGATCTACGGTGCAGTGCAGATGGAAGACAGAACGTGGAGGAGGCGAATGAACCACGAATTGCATCAGTTGCTAGGAGAACCTCCTATCGTGCACATTGCTAAAATCAGTTGACTAAGATGGGCTGGGCATGTCGTAAGAATGTCAGACGACAGCCCAGTTAAAATAATTCTCAAAAACGAACGGACGGGTACAAGAAGAAGAGGCGCGCAACGAGCAAGGTGGATCGATCAATTAGAAAGCAACCTGCGAACTATCTGGTGAGGTATAGCAACGGACCGAACACAATGGAGTCACATACAATGCAGTCTGTGATCAGCAGAGGTCACACTGGCCTTGGTAACTGACTCGATGTCGTGAGAAAGGGCAGAGCCAAAAAAAAAGTCACCCAAGAAGAGTCGGTAGGGATAACTTTCCCTTTACCCTAGCTGTGGGGTTCTTGAATCGACCAACCGACTGCTTCACCAATACTTCTAGCAATAATAGCTCAGACTCGCCTCGGAGACCACTCCACTATGGTACGAATGGACAAATTTCGCGACAAAAATCGATAACTCGAAAACCATTAACTTTGGACAGATGATGTCTTCGAGAGATTTAATTTTAAAAATAAGATCTATCTTTTGGTTTGGGTGATGACTAGGTTGGTCCTTTTATGTTCATATTAAAAATTTTAACTTTTTATTCTTACGATTTAGAGGATTTTTCGCTTCTGCAGAATTGAAGATATTTTAATTTAATGAAACTTTGCTGAAGAAATTTAACTTTTATCTCATCTACGTATCGTTTTAGTACAATTTTTCTGACTTTCCTTAGGGCGGGACTTTTAGTTATTTTGCGACATTTACCCTTATAGTTGACAACTATAAACTAATTATCTAACAACTAACAAGGTTAGTCTATAATCCATACCGAGAGCAGACAATAAAAAACACTCCAATGACAATATAGCATACATTAGCAATACGTGTTAACGTAGAGGTTATATGATGAATACGACGTTAAACTATTTGATAACAATAACATAAAATGTGGTAATATATCTTACATTCGATTTATAGTTTTGGCTATACAGTAAACTGTTTTTCGTTATGCTGGTATTGAACAACTTTGACACCGACGGCTACTCTTTAGAGCTTCATTTGACAAAGCGCGATCTCCGCGGCACAATCTGGAACTAATCTGATAACGCCAAATTACTGCATTTTATATACTGAACAACTTTGCTCAAGACGGCTACCCTTCAGAACTTCATTTGACAAAGATTAACTGAAACGCCATCTTTGCGTCAAAATGATAATGACAAAAGGCGTCATTTAACAAATATAGAAAACAGCTCCGTCTCTGCTGAAAGATCTGGAACTAATATGATTACGTCAAAAGAAGAGGACTGTCACAATGAGAAACTGGCACAAATATCACAATGAGAAGATGGCAACTCTTAAGAGCTGGAACAAAGATAGACTGCAGCGTCATCTCTTCGGCAAGATCGCGAACTAGAATGATGTTGTCAAAAGCCAACAAATGACAATCTAAGAAACATTGCAGAAGACGGCAACTCTCAAGAGCTTCATTTTGCAAAGATAGACTGCGGCGCCATCTCTGCGGCAAAATCTGGAACTAATGTGATATTCTCACAAGACGACAAATGACGTACCAACACTGGGAGTTATGTGTAGAAGGGCCGAAAACCTTAATCAAATGAACGTGATTTGATTTAATCTGTGTCTAATTTACGAATACTACCCTATTATCAACCAATTTGAGTGATTCATACAGTTCAAAAACACTTCAGTTGTCGGTACCCCATTTGCCAAATTCAAAACAGATCTTCAGATAAATGTTTTTAATTTTTTTTAAATTTACTAGCCTTTGCATCCACGTTGCAATGATATATAGCAAAAATAATTTCTATACCTCAACAATAGGACTGTATCACCATAATAATAGGATCAAATATCGCAAACATTTGGCTTAAGCATTTTATTGTATTTAATTTAAAAATCAATGAAAATTAACAAAAAATGAGATTATTATTGTGTCATATTCGTAAAGATAAAGGATAATTTCAATAATATATGTAAATAATTGTTCTATAATTTTTATTTAATTTTTCAAAATATCATTGGAATTAATAAATGGCGTATAGTTCCTCCATAATAGGGCACCCTATTTACAAAGTTTAAGAATGTGTGCATATTTGCGAGGAACGTTACAATGAGAGAGATTTTCCATACAAATCATCATTTTTACAATCAGATTTATGGAGAATTTCTGGAGATTTCTGTGAACACAGAAACATATAATGACTTTCAACAGATGCGTAAAATTTCCACTAGTTAAATGGAAAGCTGAACCAGTCGTGAACAATAAAATTGTTTGCAATCTTTCATACAACAAACCTGATTTTAGCAACTACATTGGTTTACATTGGTGTGTACTTTGCCAAATTTTTGAAAATTAAGTCAAATCTTTTACTCCATAAGTGTGCATTAAACAACGGAGGAAATTACTTTTATTTTTTCACACTGTGAAACCACACTCATAAAACGATACAATTAAAAAAAAAATCATGACATTTTCTGCGAAATCTAATTTACATAATATGAACGCTAGATTTGTCATTCTTCATGTAGTTTCAAAGTGACAATTGATGAAGTTCTTTCAATTGACATTCGCTCAAGTTTTTAAACGTTTTATGATAGATTTCCATTACCACTACGCATTTTTGACGGTGCAGATCTCAAGAAATATAAACATTTTGTGCCGGTTATTTGAACTAAAACTGGTTCGGGTTGCAATGTAGCAATGCTCTATTTTATACCTAGGCATGTTAACTGCTTGTATTCGAGACTGGTCGGCCATTTATGTAAAGCCTGTCTATGTTCAATTTTGGACACCAAACTAATAGCAGGGGAAAAAAATTGCACATAATTCAACAAAACCGAAACAGGTTTTAGAAACATTTGCAACAGTAGATTAAGATGTTAATCCATCTTTCTGTAAAATACTCGAACTCTCTATGATAAACCCGCCATCAGGTTCCGTACGGTGTCCTCAGACGCCCGCGATGACGATTGTCCATCTACTCATAACATCATCGGTACAATTTGCTTTCTTCTTAGTTTCGAAGAGTTTTCGCTTAATTAGAGCCCAGTACTTCTCTATTGGGCGTAGTTCTGGACAGTTTGGTGGATTGGTTGTTTTTGGCACGTATTTGACCCCTTGAACCTTATACCATTGCAGGACGGATTCCACATAATGACAAGAGGCCACATCAGGCCAAAACAGAGTTGGAGAGTCATGGATTCTGATAAACGGTAGCAACTGCTTTTGCAAACATTTTTTTCTCGTACAGTATCTTACTGATGGAGTAGAGACGATACTTTTAGATTTTCGACCACAACTACGTATGGCCTGTCAAATCAAATACTTCTTAGGGAATTTGTTCGGAATTGCATGGCAATGGCGTTCCTTTGCATGGCAGTTTAAAAAGGCAGACCCGGAAGCTGTTTAAAGTCTAATGCTGAAGTACGTATGTTTCGTCGTCCATTATGACATAAGAAAACGTTTGCAAAAAATTGGTTTAAAGCTTCTTATGACGACTTTTTGCAGTGAAATTTTGCTTGTCATCAAGGTTGGGCACCTTTTTCACTTTGTACGCCTTCAGTCCTTGCCTCTGTTTCACTCTTTGTACGTATGATTCTTACTTCCCAACTTTGCGAGCCACATTTTGCAAAGAAAGATTGGAATTTTTCTCAAAAATGGCTACCACCTTCTTGTCAATTTGTAGGGAGCATATTTTTAATTTGTTCCACATACAACCTTCTGATACATAGTCAAGCGTTGGCAAATGAGTTTTAAACACAAAACACGGTACTTTTCGGTAATTTTTGTTTCTTAACAAGATGACGTACCGATAAATTCGGATTTTGCTGCCGTTCGTACAAAATGCGTTATCCACACTCCGACTTGATTCGACGCCATTTTATTGAATGTAACAAGAATGATAACATCTTGTACAACAAAATAAAATAGATAGTTTCAACTGTCATATAAATGAAACGTTTCATCGATCTGTGAAATGTGAAATATTTCAAAACCTAGACTGAAATTGTTTTGTCCGAAATATAATGTGGACAGGCTCGTGGCATGATCTCGATATAACCTTAATCAGGTCTGTTGTATACAAGATTGCTAACAATTTTGTTGTTAACTCTTATATTGGTTCGAAATTGGACGAGGGAAAAATTTAGGCGTTGTTTTTATTTTCATAACATTTAGGAGGCAAAATATCGGTTTGTTGTATGAGCCAGTCAAGCGATTATCGGCAGCATTCATAATGCACACACGCAGGACTCGCATTCAGTCAGGGAGCATCAGAAGTGATGGTGGAGAAGCTGCACATTTCGATACGTTACGACATGTGAAACGACGCGCCGAGTAAAAAGGAGGAAGGAAGATACGTCGGTAACGTACGAAGCTTGCATACTAAACAACAATTTCGAAATCAAATTTTCAAATACCGGTTAATTTGGCTAACAATGTAAATCATGCTTCCGAGTATGAGGGTGGGCGCGTGTTTGGATGTTTGAATGTGATTGCACGCCGCACAGTTTAGTGAACCGATCCGTTAGTATGCATGCCTGGACACCTGGATGATGGCGGGTTGACGAGGAAAAGTGGCGTGGAAGAGATTAAATATGATTTGGTTCTTTTCCTGAAGAATTTCCAGTCGTGGAATTAGCGTTGTTGTAGAGAAATGGCTCGGGAGCAATTTAGTGATTCAGTATTATAAAATAGTATTTACTGGTTGTAACAGTCGGACAAGTTCTATAAATTTGGATAAGAAGATATAACTAGGAGTTTATTTAGAATTTAAATAACGTGATATCAGTTTTGTGTGTTAGATTATCACTATTGAGTTTTTTTTCCAAGTGATCAAATTTTACCCCGGTGTTCATAAACCACCACCACTCGACCAAAACATGATAAATACTTAAATAAACTTACATTAACCCTCCGTACACTATTAAACAACTCCAGCTGTCAAAACATGAAAACTTCATTTCAAAAATTTATCACTTCAAAAAAAAAAGGAGATAGCTGATGACGGCAACGACGAGTTTGGCTCTCTCGGTGTCGGTAACATAAGTGTATCTTCATGTTTCCCATGCTCGAACGGCACCATCATTATGTAAAAAGAAAATTTAAATTTCACACAGCCACTAGGTTCCAACAAACAAACCGGCTATCCTCTCGCACTCTCGAAAGCACGGTCGGAAGGACGGGAAAGCGGTGAAATGAAAAACGCCTTCGGGAAAATGTGCGTCCCAAAAATGTTGATGCGCCTTTTCTTCGTTCATCTGTGTATTCCTTATGGCCGAGTGGTGTGGGTGTTGGTAGTAGCAGGATCTTTCTCTGCTTATAGTTTCACGTTAGGTATACAAATAAAGGTTATAAAATAAAATTTACACGAGAAAAAACACACACTCAGCTTTTAAGGGGGTGGAGGGCAAACGGAAAGTGTGTAGCAAGCTCGAGAGATACACGAAAAAGGACACGCTCAATGGCGGGGATGAAGAAACCTTCGAAGTTGAAGGAAACCTAGCATCCAGCGTTGTCAAACATATTTTTGGAGTTGAGAGCCATTCGGTGAAAAACGGGTAGGCAAGCGATGAGCCTCAAGCAAGAAGATGGGAGGTGGGAGTCGATTTGCAGGGCGTCGTCGTCATCACCGTGCCGGAATACAGGAAGGTTCATGGGTGGAGGGTTTAAATATGTAGATTTCTTTTGTATACAAACGAGAGAAGATGTCTATCGTAAAAGGAAAGTTATGAGTAGTTTGGGGGATAGAAGAGAAAATCCTCACGTGGTGACAAATTTTGAGCTTAGCAGGGAAAGGCTATATGTGTGTTCCACACACGGAGGCGCATATGGTTGGCCGGGGGTTGAGCGTCTAAGGTGTATAATACATTTTCGCATACAATGCACAGTTAGAGAGGTTGAGTGTGTGACAAAACAAAAATACCTCAAATGAATATTTAAACAGTTTCTATCTTCCAGCTCACATCTGCTTCAAAGTACAAAAACCTGACTCCTTCACGCATCATAGATTCATGAGCATACAGAGTGAATGAAAAGTGGCTGGATGGCAGAAGGGCGGGCGGGGGTAAGTCAAGTACTGTGATGGCAAAAATCAAATCTTGCTGGCAAAACGTTTCATGCCGGTAGGCTCAGGCTGGAGATGGGTCCCAGTGTTGTCATTTTGAATCAAATTGGAAGACATTTTTCGTCTTACGATCTTTGATCAATGAAATGGATAGTTACACTACGGTATGGAATAATTTTCAGTATTGATACTAAACAACTCGAGCATTTCTAATTCAACCTGATGCAAACGATACCGACACAATAATGCACAATAATGCTCTAGATAGCATGCTGAAAAAAAATCTAGTTCTAACCCAAGTAACAACTCAAATTGGCATGTATTCAGGTTTTATGGTTGTTTTTTTTTTATGGAGTTCATTCGGTCTTATCAGAGCATTTTTCAAGTTAAGCTGGTTTCAATTGATTAACAGTTCTTAGGAGTAATTCAAGAACACTTGAAAAAAACCTCCATAAAACTACATCATTTATAAGTGTAATTCACCTTCTAAGTAATTTTATAAAATACTTGATCCCCCCCTCAAGACATCGTTTCGCAATTTACATAAAATCTAATAAAAGTTTTGAAAAAGTTTTATGACATTCTTCTTTAAGATGAATCTTTCTTGGAAATGCTGCGATAAAACGCTCTCAGAACCATCTGGTTTAAAATAAAAGCACATACTCTTAAAAAGAACATAATGTGAAAAATAAACAACCTGTCACAATGAACGCCTATAGGTGGAAGAAATTTAAAACCAGTGGATCGTTCAAGCAGAAATTTAATAAAAATCTACGTTGGTGCTCCACGATAGTAGAATGTTATGTTAATTTTAAATTTTCCCGAGTCATGCTTTTCAGTTCCCAACTGGCTACATAATATTTATACTCGTTGCAAGTAGAAACTGCAACTAGAAAATGAGAAGAAAGATAAGTATTTTCCATTTAATTCCATCTACCAATGTGCAGACTTCTTCAGTGTCGAGTATTAGTACATGTTACTGAAGAAGTCTGCACATTGTAGACGAAATACGCGTAACTGTCAAGATGAGCAATAAAGGTAGTTGGAATTATATGGAAAATACTAATTTTTCTTCTCATTTTCTAGT
This sequence comes from Aedes japonicus, assembly GCA_034211315.2. Taxonomy (NCBI): domain Eukaryota; kingdom Metazoa; phylum Arthropoda; class Insecta; order Diptera; family Culicidae; genus Aedes; species Aedes japonicus. Next base: position 22,926 of record JASCZW010008688.1, on the reverse strand, counting down.
TGCAGTTTTCACTTGCATCGAGTATAAATATTGCTTGTCAGTCTTGTGCAATAAATATTAGTTTTATTTGCGCTTGATCAAATATACTTAAAAAGCAAAGTTTCTCAATGAAACTTTATATGATTCTTTCAAAACAAGCAACAAACGAGTAGGTCGACATGTGTTTACCACTAGCCAGCAATAAAAAAATTGCTAATATTTTTATAGGCAACTTAGATTTAAAACAAAATGTTGTGTGCTTTTAAGTCCATGATTGAGGATCATTTTCAGGACAATTTTTTTTCTGATTACATGAAAGTATCTCTTTACTTCGTAATATTTGCAAAACATACGATGGTAAACAAAAATAATAATTGCTAGTCGTAAATCTCGTTTTTATCTCAGCAGCCGATCTTTATACTATCTTGTTCAAGTTGCAACAAACTATAGTGACGTGTTGCTTTCGTCGTGACATTTACAGCTGGAAACAAGTCAGTGTTGCAGTGAATTGTTTGAATATTGATTCCTTAGTTAAGAACTTAGTTTTACAATTTGTGATTTGTTTCAACTTGCCAGTTGAGTGCTTTTGAAATATAACGCTAGGTATAGAAGAAGCTAGATAGTTTGAAATTAGCGTGTGGATTAAGAATGCAGTTGTTGCCACGATTCTCACTTATGGCGCCACATGCGCAAAAAAAGAGGTTGTCTGAAAAAATGTGAAGTGACATACATTGTTAATATAGTATATTTGGCTTTATTGTAGTTGCACATAAAACTATTGAAAAAATGACGAGCATGGCTATTCTGGATTCCCTCAGAACGGTAGCCATTTACATATGTATGCACTAAAACCCTCGTTGTCCAATGTTACGAACTATTTCTGCTGTTTAAAATACATTTTGAAACTTAAAATGGACTGTAGACACAATTTATTCAAGATCTAACACTTTATCTAATTGTTGAATTTTCAAGTATTTTTTTATGTTTTAACTCAATCAATTTTCTAGCAATAATTCCGTGGCGTATTAAAATTTTCGATCTTTTATGTTATAAAACACCAATAAACTGCACGTTGCATGAAACATATCTCGTTTTTTTTTCATTAGGGCGAATCTAACATTAAGGGATACTCTCCGAGCTCACTCTCACATTCGAGGCATTCTTTAGTACAGATCGAAACACAACAGTGCTGGCTAGCATACACTACAAATTGTAGAATGAAAAACGTGAAGGAGATTGTAATACGAATGAAAGAGAAAGCACTCAAAGAGAGTCTCTCAATGTTAGATTGAAATGAATGAAAAAAAAAATCCTAGATTTATTAATTGTAGTCAAAAAACTCATGCATTTATGGTCAATTTTACAATTAGTTTTTATACGTATCCATGTGTAAATCGATTTTTGTTTTCTTCAATAGCTTCCACTCAGCTATAAAGACAGGGTGTCTCACTATAGTTGTCACAAAAACAAAATGGGATTACAGCAAAACAAATCAACCAAATCATAGCATTTTTTTTTTCATTTGAAAGATACATGTTATAGAAACAAACTATATTAAATCAATTCGAATCTCTCGCCTTGTTCCTTGATAACTTTGCGCAAACGCTTTGTTAACCCATATCAGCTGGCACGCATGATTTCCTGAGGAATTCGGTCCCAAATACCAACCAAATGTTTCTTGAATCGATCTAAACTAAGCACTTTCGTAGAGTATATATGTTGAAGCATATAACCCCAAACAAAATAGTCAAGTGGGTTGAGATCCGGTGAAGATGCTGGCCATTCTTCGCTTATGATGAAATCGGGAAAATTTTCCGCGCACCACGCTTGTATCTTCTATGCCTTGTGAGCTAGAGCTGAGTTCTGTTGGACACAATATGGTGTATTCCCATAGAACGTTGAAGCAAGAGGAAGAAAAAAAATATTGCAAATGTTATTTAAAACTTGCTCCCGTATGGCTTCCATGGTAGGTGATAAATATAAACAAACGAAATCGCTTATTTATCTTCAGCGATAATCTGTCAAAAGAATACACAAAAAACTGGTATAATCAATTCTACTGTAAAAACTACCCAGCTGAAATTAACCAAGACTGAAAAATAGTGACACCTATTGTGAGACACACTTTAAAACAGTCCCAATTCAGCAGAATGAATCCAAAAAATGGAATCTTCAGAACATATTTATGACGGGCTGGAAGTGTTCTTAATGAGAAAAATCATAAAACTATCAAAACTTGTGGTAGTTTTATCATAGTTTTAAGAATGTCTTGAATGTCATTACAAGTATGTACCGATAAAACTATCAAGTTTAAAGCGAACTTCGAGAAATAGTCTTGAGAACTTCCTGTAGTATGAGTCTTTTTGAACTTATGAGAGTTTTATGGCTGTTTTATCGATGTTATAAAAAAAACCTAGATTTATTCGTGCCACCACCTGAAAGTCTCTTAAATAAAGACATCTAATCTCTGGAACTCCTTTTTGTCACCGGCTGCAGTCATTCCAAAACCAATGTTGATCTATTAGGGCTTAGAATTGTTACCAGTCGTTTTGGATAATGTGACATTTTAGTTATTTTTTGAAAAAAATGCCAGCCTTGGATTTAACCAAATTAATCATTTAAAAATTCAGCAGAATTGTTAGTTAGATTTTTTGCTGACAAACATTCATGAGAATTTCTGAGTTAATGAATGTCTGACACCCTAATGGAAAAACGAACAATTTCGTAATTAAATTGAATATTTTTTATTTGTTCGTTACAATCCACGGCCCAACGACTATGAATATGAGGAAATCTTTGAAAAAAACACAGCTAATTACGATAATATAAAAATTGAAATTAGAAGAAAAATAAGTATTTTGCATTTAATTTCTACTACCTTTGCTTATCTTGACAGATAGGCGTATTTCGTCTACAGGCGAGTTATTAGTACGAGACACTGAACAAGTCTGCACATTGTAGACGAAATTCGCGTATCTGTCAAGAAAAGCAAAGGTTGTTAAAATTAAATGGAATATATTAAATTGTCTTCTAATTTCTAGTTATAGGTATTCCACTAAACCGCTCAAACCTTCTAGGATTCATAAAAATTGAGCTAAATTCAATCAACTGGCAATCAATCATACGTAATGAAGTACATATCGAATGCGCTGTGGATGTCTTCTACAGGTTTTTATTTGAAATAATTAATGAGATCGTACCTCTTAAAAGAGAAAGACCCAGATGTAGCTCCAAATATCCAATTTGGTTCAACAGGAATATCATTGATATGAGAAATCGAAAGCAAAAGGCTCACAAAATTTACAAAAAATACAACTCTAGTGTCAATCTGCAAAATGATCTGAATATCTTTGATAAGCTTAATTCAGCAATCCATTCCAAATTGGAAGGGTATAATTTCAGAACAGAGAGCGAAATCAAATCATGTCCTAAACAGTTTTTCAAGTATGTCAGAATTAAATTAATATCAAACAACATCCTTTTAAAAATGCATTTTGATGACAAAAACGCTCGATAACCTGGTGAGATGTGTGATATGTTTGCAAAGTTTTTCCGAAAAATTTATACATTTTCATGTCATTCCTGCCTCTTCAAATGACATTACAGTTAGTCAGGTACATGTTCAAGACATTCTTGCTGGTTTCAAAGCTTTTGATGTTGTGAAAGGTACGGGACCTGAAGGAATCCCTTCAGCATAAAAGAAAAATCTTGCATTTGTTTTGGCTCTTCAATTTGTCACTTGATTCATCTCAGTTTACAAAAATTTGGAAAAACTTAAACCTAACTCCCATTTATAAGTCAGGATAAAAATCCTATATAATATGTAAATGTAATAACAAATTTGCAGCATGGATTTTTTAAAGGACGCTCAACTTCCACAAACTTGTTAGAATTCGTGAACTATTCATTAAACGCAATGGACAACGGCAACCATGTCAAAGCGCTGTACACTGATTTTAGCAAGGCCTTTGGCCGTATTGACATTCTTCTGGTACTCTAAAAGTTAGGAAAAATAGGATTTGAAGATAAATTTCTGATATGGATACAAAAGTATTTTATAAATCGGCAACAAGTAGTCAGTTTTAATGAGAAAAAGTCACACCTTGTTCATGTATTATCTGAAGTTCCCTAAGGCTACCCCATCTAGGACCTCTACTTTTTATTTGGTTTGTCAATGATACTTTTTCTTAATCAGATCAGAATGTAGACGACATGAAACTATTTATGGAAATTAAGAATAACCAAGATCAGAGATTTAGGTGTTATTTAAGATTCTTAGCTTAATTTTATCGACCATCACAACACAATTGTCCATAAACCAATCAATATGCTAGGTTTTATTGAACGTTTTAGTCAATACTTTCATGACCCATAAACGATCAAAACATTGTATTCCGTAAATGATGGGCCATCGTCAAGCTGAACCAGAAGAAGACTCGAAAAGCTGTTGTGAGCGAGAAACAGTTCAAGGCAAACTGGCGTTCTGCGGCGAATAAAGTGGACAAGGAGACTGTACAAAATCTTAAAGCAGGTGTTAAAGAAAGACCCAGCAGTTCGCGTACGGTTAAATGGCAGCTTAGCTGAATATTTCTTCTGTATTCTGTATTAATTGAACATGAAAAAGAAAAAGAATTTAACTTATTAATAAAAACTTTGATCGACTCATACACATAATTGTTTGACCAAATTTTGATCGGAGCACCCTTTATCCAGTTCACTTCTTTCTAATTTAAGAACCAGCAAAAAAAAAAAAAAAGATAAAGACACTAAAAAACTCACTCTTTTGTTCGATTTAAATTAATATTTTTTCACAGTGCAATTTTTAGTATTGCTGTATAAAAAGTGTGCAAAATAGATCAGCTTATGAATATTGTTTAGTACCAACAAAATGATATTTAGAAAAGGTTGGAAATCGAATGAAAACTTTTTGTGTAATTCTGCATATGAGTTTACAAAATATGGTTTCGACTCGAAACTCCCAGTGTGTCTGATGCGCTCATGCGCCGAGTTACACTCCCGTGTGAATCTTAAGAAATATTTCGATCCATGGACCGAATGACGGAGAGGGTGTTGAAGATAAACTCGGATCTATCAGTAGAACAGAATGAGTGACTAGTTAAATCGGAATGTGTGTGTGTATGTGTGTGTGTGTGTGTGTGTGTGTGTGTGTGTGTGTGTGTGTGTGTGTGTGTCTGTGCGTGTGTGTTTGTGTGTTTGTGGATGGACTAAATCTAACGCCCTTTTGCTGGCAATGTTATTATGGAAGAAATCGGCAACACACCTTGAAGTGACTTTTGGAACCCAGGAACTAGATAGAAATAAAATCCTAGAGGGCTTGAGCTGTTTAGTGGAATACTTGTAACTATAATTTAGAAGAAAAATTAGTAATCTCCATTTAATTCCAACTACCTTTGCTTATCTTCGACATATACGCGTATTTCGGCAGTCGAGTTATTAGTACGAGACACTGAAGAAGTCTGCACATTGTAGACGAAATACGCGTATCTGTCGAAGATAAGCAAAGGTAGTTGGAATTAAATGGAGATTACTAATTTTTCTTCTAAATTATAGTTAGATAGAAATAGTTTTGCTGCAACAATCCAATAACCTATTTCAGAATGTCTGGAGAGTCACGCCCATTCCAAGGTTAATTTCACATACAACAAAACCAGCATGGAAACATTAGCGAAATCATTTGGATAAGGGTAAACACAACACTTCTCCAGATTTGGAAATGTAAAGTTCCCAAACCAGGCACGTCTTCTTCCTTCCTTCGCGTTTCAAGCTAATTGCTTTCGGAATTAACTTATTGCTTGCTGTTAACTTAGTGTTCTAGATGCACTTCCACAGCTGTTGATTGAAAGCTTTCGATGTTAGGTACCATTTTTCCATTAGTATGATTGTGTGGCATGTACAATAATAGCCTATGCCCAGGTAGTAGACAAAATTTCCTCAACGAAAAATTCCTAAACCAGACCGGGAATCGCACCCAACCACCTCCAGCAGGACCCGCTGACGCATGAACCAGGCACGTATTTAGTATTATTTGAAAAAAGTTTTTTATACTATATTAATAATCAGATAGATCTCACCAAAGGCTACCCCTAAAATAACACTTGCTTGTTCACTCGTAAAGATGAAAATGTTCGACGTCGATTCGTGTTTAGTTTCATGCATTCGCGACAAAATAATTGCAATAATCAACGGCGACTATATAGTGAGCTTCAAAGCTGATAACAATCATCAATTCACTCAAGACCAAGCGGAAAAAGATTCTTCCTTTCTTCTTTGAAACAAAAGTTCCTTCAAAAACCAACCAATAATGCACATATTTTGCCACGTCAGTGAGAGAAGCCGTTCACAATCACTTTGGTACACTTAAGATATTAATATCGGGCAAAAACATGATAATTTTTCTATCCTGCAATTATAAATATTATTTTTTCAATTAGGAATGTCACCGGGTTATGTCCAAAAATCGAAACAACATTTGTTTTTAAAGTCGTATAAAGTAAAAAAAAATTCCAAATCTTCACGAAACTTGACTGCAACATCACAGGCTCGACGTTTGAGTTCGTAAATTGTTAAATCATATCCCATGAATCTAAAATGAAAAGCTTCTATTGAAATATATTGCGAAATTATAGTTTCACTTAAGCTTTGAGCTGTCCGGATTATTGACGATATAAACTCAAGTTTCAGAAAAGCACATTCTACCATTCATTAAAGCGCACAAAGACCCTGTAAAGCTTTAGCCAGATTCGGCTAGCTATCACTTCAGTAGAGACACAATTCAGTTGTACCGTGACAACAGGGTGGATGTGATCGAAAATACCCTAAATCACACTCGTTTGAGAAATATTGGGCAATTGTTAGGCGGAAGCTGAAAGAGATTTTTAAAAAGTGATTCAGGATGTTGCAGAGATGACGAGATTGTGGAAACAATGGCCGCTGTTCCTGAGCTGTAGCCGAATATTTTTAAGGAAATTAAGGTGAAATAAAAACAAATTTGCTAAAAAAGTGAACTCGTAATGTTATTTTCGAATTATGCTTAGACTTACTGGGTCATCTTTTAATCGTATTCAAACCAAACTACCAATCGTATTCAAACCAAAGAACATGTCTAGGTCTTTCCAAACAAGAAATTTAGTAAGTTTTAGCTTGAATACAGCTGAGTAATATCAATTAATGGTAGGAATTGTTCTGCTGAAGTATTGCTCCATCCTTCAAATTGCATCAAGCTGTCATTATTTAATTGTTCATCAAGTCTTTTTAACCATCGTTAAGTTTAATATTGTTGAATCCCTTTTTTTTTCTAAAATCTTTCCGATCTGAGAACACTGCCTTCATTGAACAAATTTGCCTCTTTGAAGTGAACTTCACAACTCACCCCCTTGCCCAGACTATCTTCCTCCCTTTCTCCTCCCACACCGATTATTTTCAAAGGTCCAGAAGTCAACAACGACACCAACAATAGGCAACAATCATAATCACTAATTTATGGTTTGGAAAAGGGAGCGCCTCTTGATAGCCAGTTTATGTCGCTACCGGATTGAACCCGAAATGTATGCTAAAAGATCCATTAGAGGAAAATTTACGGCCCTCTGTAGAGGTGCCCCGTCAGAGTGAAAAGACACTCCACTGAACGTGTGCAAAGTGAAAGTGCCAACCCAATGCGAACCGAACAGAACTAAACCCCCACGAAGCGGAGCCGTCTGTGGTCAGAGGGAGGATGAGGGGTTGCTTAGCAAAAAATATCATTTGCCAGCCTTCGCTCAAATGAACCTTCTTGAGAAAGTATCAAACAGAATTCATAATTAAATCTAAAATTGAAATTTTCTTTTCGACAGCGTTTGCCTTGTGAGGTTGTCTTTTCCGGGTGGTACTGCCTGGTTAGTTGTATGCTGCCGGCGAGAACCACCGGGGTTTATTTAGTTTTGCACAGCTTATTAGGTCCCTTTTTCGGCATAACCTTTGGCCGCTCGTTATACCCGGTGTGTACTTTATTAGTAGCAAGTACCCTTGGTGCTCCCCGACATCGAAACCTACTTGCGTAACATTTTTCAATTATTGATAAATCTGGGATAAACTTCAGTACAAAATTTCAAATAAGCAGCAAATCTAAGCCATTGTTCCATTTTGCTCCTCCAATTCCTGCCAACGAATGCCTCGGTTACCGATTCCCACACCTGCTCCAACTACCAACAGGTCAGAGAAGTTCACAGTGGTCCCCTTGCTGATTTTCACTTTCATTACCTTTTTGCGGATTTCATCTGTACAGCTCATTTAGTGATTTTGCCTTTTTGGCTATTTTTCCCCCCCAATCGACCATATCGGGCCAAACTGAAGAGTCTCCGAAACCGAAATCGGGCAAAAGTGAAAGCAGCAGTACGTTCGGAAGAAAAAATTCAGTCAGAATTAAAAAGCACCGATGCTGAAATCCTGAGAAAAGGTAGTTATAGTCTTTATGAATTATTAAATGGAAATCAGGCAACGCAAATGAAAGCGAGGGCCGAATAAACAGAAACAGACAACGCTGTTTTAGTTCAGTCCGTTTGGAAGGAAGGCCCATGCTGCTCAAACCATTTCGAGCATAAAATATGAAAATCCCTAGGTGAAAGCATCAACAAAACATCATAATATTGTGGAATTATAAAATCTAATTAAAGCTACATGGGAGGAGATGAAAAGCAGGTTTTGAATGCAAAACTCCTCACTGGAAGCATCGGGCAAGATTTTGATGCGATCGTTGATGGGTAAGTGACCCAAATTTATGATCACTAGATAATTTTTAACCGATTGGTCTATTTTTAAATTCAGTAAACGGATTTTACTCTTTTACTCAATCTTAGAACTGAGGTCACTTTGATGAGTTATTCGAGAAATTTTCGTTATGCATCAGCAGAAAATGTATTTTTTTGAAAATTGTATAGACAATTTAAAGAATTGATATATCAGTTTAAATGTATTTCAGAAACATTAACCTTTAAAACAATTACATCTACTTGGATTTTCAGTTTTACACCTACCCTAGCTCAACCGTGAGCAGTGCTGGCAACAACTTACACTACCAGTCATGCACAGATAAAAATCTTGTAGTAAAAACTACAATTTTACCCGACTATGCCTATTTTCAAAATTACCATGGTTTTTCATAATTTACTACGTTTATGGTACAACCTTCAACATTTGTGGTAAATTTGACAGACCTCATATTGATATCAATCGCAGGCATGGTAAAATCAAACGCATTAGGTGAAAATTGTTGGTTTTTGCGATTCATTTAACCCTCGGAATGGTAGTTTCTACTGCGTTTTTTTGCGTGTAAGTACGGACTTGCTTGGAAATGTATTGCAATACTCAGTTGAATATTTTCGATTTAGATCCGGTGATTGCATCGGCCAAACCATGTCAGATAACGTTCCGTTTTGGTTCAAGTGTTGAACTAAAGTAAATCAGGCCTGAATCACTTGAATATGAGGTGAGTCAGCTTTCAATCATACGCATATTAAGTGAATTAGACCTTAATCACTTAAATATGAAGCGAATCTGACCTGAATCATAGGCATATGAACTGATGATGATGATGATGATGGTGGTACCGCCACTTACCCCTACAAAGGTTTGAGCTAGATGATTTATCTATTAGATAATTTATTTAAAGCAATTCAACCAGTTATGCAAAAAAAACGAACTGATTTCATCTACAGATGTAAACTACTTCAAAAACTGTTCATTTGCTTTGCAGCGATATAATTGTGAAAAGCTATTGATGTCAACCACAAATGTTCGCAAGTATTCACAGCGATCAGGAAATCCTATTACAATTCAAATCACAGAATCCCGTTTAAGGACATTATCAAAAAACAAGCCAATATCCGATCCTACCCGCTACAGAGCCAATGCAGTTCCAACACTAATGGAGCCACCAGCTTAGTTTTGGGCTGACCAAGGATATCCCCAACCAGGGAAATCAAGAAAATGTCCAAACCGAAAAAAATCCTGGACCGGCCCTTGTCAAACTTTTACGTTCAACCACAACAGAATTGGCAAGGAATTCTCCGACAATCAGCCAGACAACCCACTACTATTTCATGGTATCTTCTCAAGCATAAGAGGCCAATTTTTTTTTCATGAATTCAAAAAGAAGTCCTTTATATCTGTATCCCGCGCGTGAGGCTCAAACTTTTGTAGACTACTTTCTTTATTTTTTTAACTTCAACAACATGAAACAAATTTCCACCATGATCACCGTGAAGAACAAAATAGTTTGTAGTGTTGATAAAAGTGAGAAAAAAAAAGTATGTAAAAAGAAAATAGCCATCTCATTATAATCCGTTTGTAAAAAAAACTTCGTCAAAATACAATCTTCATTAAAAAAAAAAAGTAACATAACCGTACAAGAAATAGTCCATACAAAATAATCCGTTTTATATCAGTAAAACATCGTCAGTTACAATCTTCATAAATGATTTAAAAAATTTGCTTACTGTTTAGCAAACAGTTTTAACGTGTGATATACATAGATTTTTAAATTCTGAAAGTGTTGGCGCACGTTTAATGTGTCTTGGCATCGAATTGAAAACATTTATTCCTTTAAAATATAATGAGTTTTGTGAAGCACATGTCGAAAAATTCGGTGTTCTTATTTCATACGCGTTTCTAGTGTTGTATCTATGAATATCACTTCCTCTTTCAATTCGATCACACAAATATCGAGGCAGCAAACCATTAACTACTTAAAAAATGAACACCATAGTCAAATATACAATTCTCTGCTTCACCGATAACCATTGCAACGCGTCTAACATTAAAGTCGAGGAAGTGAATCTGTTACATCTCAATATCAAACGCATTATTTTATTCTGCAAACGCTGTAGCCTCAGTATTTGTGTTTGATTGGCCAAAAATAAAATGGAAGGGCAAGAGTCCAAATGAGGAGAGATGATTGATTTGTATAGCTGTATTTTACTGCAAGTAGTTAAATCGTTTTTCAATCGGCACAGAATTCCATACTTCTTGGCAATTTTCTTGATGACATTGTCAATGTGAGCGTTGAACTTTAGCTTGTCATCAATAATCACGCCAAGATATTTAATCTCCCGGACGCGATCAATTGCCTCATCATCAATCGTAACTGAGACATCCTCATTTACTCGATTCTGCGAAATTACCATAAATTTAGTTTTGCTTATATTCAATTTCAATTGCTTACATTTCAACCATCTCTTAGAAAACGCAAATCTTCGTTCAAATGGGGAACGGCTTCATTTAAATCCTTAGCTGCAATGAACAACACAGTGTCATCTGCAAACAGATTAATGTCACAAAATCGTAAAACACGTCGCATGTCATTAATATACATAATAAACAAAAAAACTAGATCTGACCTGAATCACTTCAATGTGTGGTTAGTCAGTTCTGAATAACTTGAATTTGAAGTGAATTCGTCCTGAATTATTCAACTAGGAACTGCACCAGGCCTGATTCACCAAATACGAAATAAATCGAACTTAAAGAAACGTATTATCATTTGAATGTAAAATCCTTTGGATCAAAATTTCTTGAATTTGAGGTGAGATATTTCTGCATCACTTGAATATGAAGTGAATCTGACTTGAATCAGGCCTGAATCTTTGAATATGAAATGAAACAGCATTGGGTTACATGAATATGAAGTTATTTAGACTTTAATCACATAAATATGAAGTGAACCAGACCTGAATCACTGGAATGCGTGGTGAATCTTTCCTTAATCACCAAATGAGTTTTTCCTGAATCAGTCCTGCATCACTTGACTACGAATTAAATCAGGCTGAAATAACCCTCTCTGAAAAACTTTCCCGAAGACTAGAACATCGATTGCCGACCTCTGAAAAACATGTAGATTTGTCCAGCGTCATGCTTTCAGCGTTCCAGTATCTCAGACCTCAATGCTGTCATAGCGACGGAAGAGTGGACGGCTCAGCCGAACATCCGTGACCACGTGGGCATTGACAACGGCACAATGGGGGCCGGCGACGGTTAACAAAGCGCCAGGACCGGATGATATTCCGAACCTGGCCATCAAGACGGCTATCTTGCTGGATCCCAAAATATTCAGGGTGCTGATGCAAAAGTGTCTGGATGAGGGCGTCTTCGCGGACGCCTGGAAAATTAAGACCCTTGTGTTGCTACCAAAGACAGGGAAGCCACCAGGAGATCCATCGGCATATAGACCTATATGTCTGTTGGATACATCGGGTAAGGTGCTCGAGAGGGTAATCCTTAACAGACTGACAACATACACAGATAAAAAGAAACATTGAAGTTTATGCGTTTTCTAATGCACATAAATGCAATGCTAGATTTGGCAGAAATTAATAGGATATTTCATGTAAATTGAGGTCAGATAACGCCTGCATCTAGCCTTTTGTACGACATATTACAAACATTTTTGTATGTTGTATGTATGATTGCATAGAACTTCGCTGTTTACGCCTCCTTTAGGTTGAAATTAAACGAGAGGAAATTTTACGCGCTTGTTAAAATTAATTATTTTTTTCTGTGTACACGGAGGGTATAGGTGGTCTGTCTAATAATCAGTTTGGCTTCCGTAAAGGGAAGTCGACGGTGGATGCCATCCTGTCAGTCACCAAGACAGCTGAGGTGAGTAGTTGAAGTTTATTTGATACCCACTGCCTGTAACTGCATATCAGTCCCGCATTGAAGACGTAGGCACTGAAAAAAATAGCAGTTTAAGTTACAAACTGTATTTTTCAGGTCAATCAGAATCAAGATGTTCGACAGATACTGTAGTAAATAGAGTATATGATTTTTTTTAGGATGCTGTGTAACATTTTTAGAGTATTAGGTTACATTTCGATTTAGGTATAATCATTCCATTTGAGTATAATCAACTTTTATTATTCCTTGTCGGGTATTTTCATCACTATTGTGATATATCCCCTCTTTATTTTTAGCTTTATCCAGCTGGCGTACCACTATTGTTAGGAGTGGTCGTCAACGCTTGACTTAGAGCATTATCCCAGCACGGTATTACACTTTGAATGAATTTCTCTACCGTTCTGGGATTTGTTCTCCAAATATCAAAGGGCTCTACACTGAAAATTAATTCTCGTTTATACTACGAAATCAAAGGTAGGATCTAACAAATCTATTCGTTGTTTTCTGCAACGAAACTAATTTTGATACTTTTTAAGAGGCTGCCTTCGTATTTAATGCCACTCGCGCAACTGTCACAAGCACTCAGTATTTGTCGACAAAGAAAGAAAATTCGTTCATTCTACGAAAACAATACAAAAAGCCACGGAGCAATTTGTTACCAATAAAAAATAAACGTCTCTCTGGTGGTTGCATGAACTACCGAAAATTTACTTTATCGGCTCAAAAGAATAAAAAGCGCAACCACGAAAAATTTTTCGTGACATGGGATTCGATCCTGCATTTTCAGGGAGAGTTGTTATTGAGTCAGTGGTTGATCTTTCTAGGCTACGTTGACTCGTGTGAGTAGTTTCTTGATTATTGTGCATGAGGTTCTTACTCTTTTTCATTTCTATTTTGGGATACATTAATGCTTCCCATCATACTAGGAGGAACACGAACATTAATGAGCTCGACCGAAGAGAATCAGCAATGATTGAATATGAATACAATTAAAAATCCATGTTTACAAAACGAGTGAAAACTAATTTACGAAAATAAATTTTCAGTGTATTGGCCCTTTGTTGAAGAACTGACTTCTTTTAATGAAACTTTCCGGACAGTGGCATAACAAATGTTCCGAATATTCTTTTTCCAATCACCTTCAAGTGATAGCGGCTCGGGACAATGGCCTGTTAAAAGACCAGTATATATGATTAGATCTTTTTTATAAAGATCAAATATTTTTACGAATCCTAGAAATTTTTGGAATAACGATCCGCTTTGACTGATTAGCTGTGAAAGCGAAACCCACATAATCAACTTAACCTGACACGAAATAAAAGTCCAAAAATCTTCTTCACTTCCTGAGAGTAAACAAAAACCAACGCAACGAATTGACATGGGATACCGATAGTAATAAATACCAGCTACCAGTGCTTCATTTAGGTCATTCTTTTAACCAATTTGACAGCAAAGGACAATTAGGCACAATAGGGAATCGTACACAGATGATCGAGGTAGTAAACATAGGCAAAAGTCTCTACAAATACCTGAAACTTTAAAAAAATCTTAAAATTTTTTAAGCCGTGGACTAACCATGTCAACATCAAAATCGACAGTTGTTGTAAATTATTTCAAATGGAAGATGGTAAACATATCTTTTAAATGCTATACAAATAAGAAAAATTGATCAAAAAAATAACGAAAATGAGTAATGTCAATTTGAACTGTCACGCGTTTTACAGGCTTGGGGTTATGACAGTTAAAAATCTCATGAATCTTTCCTGGCACTTGCCAAAATTATCGCAGCTCGATTGTGATTTTTCGTAAAAAGATATGAGTAAGTACAGGTTACTTGTGCATAGTAATAAATTCGTGAAAATCGCGAGTGTCAGTGCAGTATGTAAAAAAGTTTATCCACTCTCTTCACTTGGCACATTTGCTTCAAATAATCCACCAAAACATTGAAAAACGATTTTTAATATTAAGTTTATATCTCAAGGGATAAAAAGAAAGTCAAATAACGATAATTTGATGTTGTGTGAAAGCACGAACTGTTCGTGTCTGAGACCAAATATATAAGAAAACGATAAAAAGTAATGCAAAAATAGTATATCCACCATAATCCTGAAAATCATTCAATATTTCATGTGACCTCCCTTGGCTTCAAGGACAGCTTGACATCGTCGTGACATTGACTGGACAAGCTTAGCAGTCGTTTCTGGTGCGATCTTCTTCCATTCAGTTACAACAACTTGTCGTAATTGCTGAATGCTTGATGGTTTGTGTTCCTGAACCTTAATTTTCAAAATAGACCAGAGATGTTCTATTGGATTAAGGTCAGGAGACTGTTCTGGTCAATCCAAAACATTGATTTTCTCTTCCTTAAACCATTGAAATACCAGCTTTGATGTGTGCTTTGGATCCCCATCTTACTGGAACGTGTCAGCTTCAGTTTTTGTGCACTTCTGAAAGTTTTCGTTTCAGTATGTCCAGATAAACCTCCTTTGTCATTATTCCGTCAATGAATTCGAATTCTCCAACGCCAGACGAAGCTATCGAGCCCCAAACCATGACTCTACCTGTATAGAAAATGATAAAAGCTAGTTAAGTTAGTTGAACATTAATGATGTTGCAATAACTCACTTTGACTGTAAAGGGTGATACGGTCAAAATTTGGTCAAGGGAAAAAGCGTGTAAATCGGTGAAATCGTTTATTTAAAAAATCAAATTAAAGTTCTTTTTCAAGTTCAATTAGTATAAAATTCAGGAAAAATATTCAGTTAGGCTTCCGCTTTTCCAAATCCGAATTGCCGGGCCTTACGCTTGACCCCTGCCATCAGATTTTGTACAGCCACCTTGTCCACCTTCTTCGCCGCAGAAAGCCAGTTTGCCTTGAACTGCTGCTCGTCCTTAGCAGTTTTTTTGGTCTTCTTTAGGTTCCGCTTGACAATAACGCAGTATTTCTCAATTGGGCGGAGCTCTGGCGTGTTGGGAGGGTTCTTGTCCTTGGGAACCACCTGCACGTTGTTGGTGGCGTACCACTCCATGGCCTTTTTACCGTAATGGCAAGATGCCAAATCCGGCCAAAACAGTACGGAACAACCGTGTTTCTTCAGGAAAGGCAGCAGACGTTTATTCAAACACTCTTTCACGTAAATTTCTTGGTTGACAGTCCCGGAAGCTATGAAAATGCTGTTTTTCAAGCCACAGATACAGATCCCTAGTAGCACACTTGTTGCAAATCAGTAAAAGAAACTGCAATATGACTCAATTAAGTCACAATCAAGTTGCTGCTACTAATTATGACTGAGTTGTGTTGCTTGGGATGGCTTGCCAAACCAGATATTTCTTTGCGAACTTTGACAGTTTCGTGTGCTTGAAAATATCTGCTACTTTTCCCCTTCCTTTTGCCGTATAAAACTCCTGTCCCGGAAGCTGCTTGTAGTCGGCTTTGACGTAGGTTTCGTCGTCCATAACCACGCAGTCAAACTTCGTCAGCATCGTCGTGTACAGCCTCCGGGATCGCGCTTTGGCCGTCGTATTTTGTTTATCATCGCGATTTGGAGTCACTACCTTCTTGTAAGTCGAAAGTCCGGCTCGTTTTTTGGTTCGATGCACGGTTGTAGACGATACACCCAGCTTATTTGCGGCATCTCGGAGAGATAGGTTAGGTTTCGCTGGAAACTACCGGCAACTCTCTTTGTCGTCTCAGCGGCTTCCGGTTTTCGATTTCCCCCGATCCAGACTTCCTGGCTGTCGACAAACGTTCCCCAAACACTTTAATTACATTTGTAACGGTTGATTTGGCAACTTTTAGCGATTTTGCCAACTTTGCGTGCGAGTAGCTCCATGTAATATGATCTCGAGCCCACTTCAATCGTTTTTTAATGTTTTTCGCTGACAACCATGGTTTCTTAATTGCCACTCTACCCTTCAGACCTTGTAGATGCAATCGATTTTGGATTGTTTGAGGTGTTACATGGATAGAAAATTCACTCTCAACTTGCTTTGCAATTTTTGGAGCTGACAAACCTCGATCTTGTTTCGCCTTTGTGACGATAGCCCTCTCAATCCGGGAACTTGTCTTCGCCGGTCGCCGGGATCGCTTTTCTGGTTTGAAAGAACCGCTCCTTATGTACTTCTGAACAATTTTGGCAACCGTATCTTTACGTATCTGAACGATATTAGCAATTTGACGGTAGCTTTTACCGCACTTGTGATGCTCTATGATAAGTTTTCGGATTCTCAGCGAAATTTGTGCGTTTTTAGGCATTTCGAAACACGAGAACTAAAATTTGAATCATGAAAGCTTCTACACTACGAAAGGATAACTGTATGCAATGTTTACATTCAAAAAAGTGACAGGAACCACTCAATACACGGCAAAATGGTACTAAGCATGTTTGGGTGCACAGATAAAAAGAAACACTGAATTTTCTGCGTTATCTAATGCACATAAAGGGAAGCTAGATTTGGCAGAAAATAATGGGATATTTCATGTAAATTTAAGCCAGATAACGCCTGAATCATCATTGCCCAGTGAACAAGCGAACGGTACAGTTCGTTCGGTCCGCTTTCCGTTGCTTTGGAAGCTTTTAACGAGTGTTTACAGTCTTCAGTATCAGTTTTTCTAAATCGCCAGTGAAATCGTCGCGAGTGAAATCAGTCTTGGTTTACTGAAGAAGAGAACATTGTGTGATAAGTGGTGCAACAACGTCATTGATTGCAATTAGCAATATTGCCACGATCGAGAAGCCATATTGTCCAGCATCTATACGGCACGCATACCAGCAGCTCATCGAGTGTAGCGTGTATTCTTCCATCCGCCAACTACCACCGACCAGCAACATCATCGTCGTCGTTTAGCTCCACGCTTAGACGGTACACGCGGTCACTCATCGTCGCTCGGCAGCAGCAGCTGCATTCGTCGCCCAGCTGCAGTAGATCCGTGATACATATAAGAGAAGTTTTTAGTAGTATATAAGATAAGCGATTTTCATCGTAGTGTGTGTGTAGTGTGAGAGTGATTGATAGTGTGTGTGAGAGTGTATTTAGTTTTAGTTTTTTGTTTAGGTTTAGTTTGTTTATCTGTGATTGATTGTAGATAATTACGTTAGTGGTTGAGCGTGATAAGCTCCCACAAGCGAGCCATGGATGATTTATCGCAAGATGAATCATCTATGGCACGAAATGATGAGGTAGCTCATAGAGTTACCAGATCACGTGCTTATCCAGATAGTTCAACTGGTCCATGGGTTGTTTATTTTCAGCCCAAATCGAAACCTCTCAAATGTTTGTCAGATTTCTGATGATCTGACGAAGCGATTCTCGGCCGTGACCGAGATAATTAAAGTCAGACCCAATAAACTTCGGGTCGTTGTGTCCAATCTCAAGCAAGCTAATGAGATTGCTGTCTCCCAGCTCTTTACTCTAGAATATAGAGTGTATATCCCAGCTCAGGGTATTGGAATTGAAGGTGTGGTCTCGAAGCGAGTCTGACCCCTGAGATCCTGCTGAAGCGGGGGTTGGTCGATTTAAGAACCCTCTGCTTCCCCAGTTAAGATACTTGATGTTCGCCAACTTGGCACAGTGTCGACCAACAAGGGCGAAAAAAGTTTACACCGTCAGACTCGTTTCGCGTAACCTTCTCTGGCTCAGCCCTCCTCAATACGTCGAGTTGGGAAAACTTCGACTACCTGTGCGATTGTTTGTACCTCGGGTCATGATCTGCCAGAAATGCCAGCAGATGGGACATACGACCTCCCATTGCGGCAATAAGGCGCGCTGCTCAACTGTGGGGAGAACGCGAGGATGGCGCGTGCGCAGACAGCACACCTAAATGCGCTTTCTGCAAAGGAACTCCTCCTCATGCTCTCTCATCGTGCCCGGCGTACAAACAACGCGGGGAACAATTAGAACGCTCGCTGAAACAGCGTTCCAGGCAATCTTTTGCTGAAATGGTTAAAAAGCCTCACCATCACCCGATGCCAATACAAATCCCTTTGCTCCTCTGTCAGATGACGAGTCTGACTTTGATTCGGCTGAAGAGGGAACGTCGTTCACTTTTCCGGAAGGTGCTTCAAGGAAGCGAAGACGCGTCCGCCCACGGAAAGTTGTTGAAAAGAGCCCGAGACCAGCTTGCCCATTTCAAAGAGTGGAAAAAGGAAAACACAATTCCTCCTGGTTTCCGTGGTACTAACTACACCCAGGACTTTCCATCTCTCCGGGGACATCCAAAACCCCTGAAGCCCCAATTTTAAGAACAGAAGCCCCTCCTCAAGTGGGCTGTTCTCATTTGATGACATTGCCGAAGGTATCTTTAAGTACCTCGAAATTTCTGACCCTCTCAAAAGCATTGTTTTGGCAATGCTTCCAACAGTGAAGACTTTTTGAAGCAATTGACAATTAAGTGGCCCATCCTTGCAGCTATCATCTCCTTCGATGGATAATTTTCCAAATGAGGTCGGGGATTTGATCACTGTTCTACAGTGGAATTGTCGAAGTTTGATTCCTAAATTGGAATCATTCAAATTTCTAGCTCACACTACCGGTTGTGATGCATTCGCTCTTTGTGAAACATGGCTCTCTTCCGAAATCAATCTTCCGTTTCATGATTTCAATATTATTCGTCTTGATCGTGAGGATTCGCGTGGAGGGAGTACTTTTGGGGATCAAAAGTGCTACTCCTTCTATAGAGTGAATTTTCCTCATATTCCAGGTGTTGAAGTTGTCGCATGTCAGGCTGTTATTAAAAATAAAAGCCTTTGCATTGCTTCTGTATATATTCCTCTAGAGCCTCGATAAACCGAAAACAACTCTCAGATATTTGTTCGGTCCTTCCTTCTCCACGGTTGGTCATGGAGATTTCAACTCTCACGGTACAGGCTGGGGAGAACTGTACGATGACAACCGATCTTCCCTGATATATGACCTCTGTGACAACTTCAATATGACAGTTACTTAACAATGGAGTAACTTACGTTTGGCTGGTACATCCTCAGTTGGCAGTAGATTAGACCTCACACTTTGTTCGAATTCATTATCGTTGGATTGCACATGGAATGTGATTCAAGATCCCCACGGTGGTGATCACTTGCCCATAAAAATTTCGGTTGCCACCGGGTTCAATCCGTCGAAATCTGTCAACGTCGCGTGTAGTCTTACCCGTCACATCGATTGGACAAAGTTTGAGGACAGCAGATAGATGAAGCCGTAACGACGGTGAGAAGGCTTTCACCGCTGGAAGAGTATAACTTCCTCTCAACCTGATCTTAGACAGCGCGCTTCAAGCTCAAACTCGACCAGTTCCAGGGACGTCATCTCGCAGGAAACCTCCTTCTCGCATGGTGGGATCAGCAATGCACCGAGGTTTACCGTAAAAAGTCCGACGCGTTTAAAGTTTTCCGTAGACGTGGAACACCTGAGCGCTTCGAAGTATACACGGCTCTCGAACGCGAACTCAAGAGCCTCATCAAGGCCAGAAACGCGGTTACTGGCGAACATTTGTGAACGGGCTATCGCGCGAAACGTCGATGAGTACTCTTTGGAACACGGCGCGAAGGTTGCGTAACCGGACTACGAACAACGAGAGCGAGAGTACTCGGACCAATGGATCCTAAAGTTCGCGCGAAGAGTTTGTCCAGATTCTGTGCCGGCACGGATGATTCCTCGCGAAAACACGAATTCGATAGATGAGATTGGCCAACCCTTTTCAATGGTAGAGTTCTCTCTCGCACTCCTTTCGTGTGGCAATACGGCTCCAGGGGCTGATAGGATCAAGTTCAACTTGCTCGAGAACCTCCCAGACGTCGCGAAGAGGCGCATGTTGAACTTGTTTAATCAGTTTCTGGAACTCAACATTGTACCGGATGATTGGAGACGGGTGAGAGTTGTCGCCATTCAAAAACCTGGTAAGCCCGCGTCCGACCACAACTCCTATCGACCCATCGCGATGTTATCTTGTATTCGAAAGTTGTTGGAGAAAATGATCCTTTTCCGTCTGGACAAATGGGTTGAGACGAACAACCTGCTTTCAGATACTCAATATGGTTTCCATAGGAGTAAGGGAACGAACGACTGTCTCGCGTTGCTGTCCACAGATATTCAGTTAGCTTTTGCTAAAAAGAGCAAATGGCTTCTGTATTCTTGGACATAAAGAGGCTTTGATTCAGTATCTGTTGAAGTTCTTTCAGATAAACTCCACGCTTGTGGCTTTTCACCATTAATGAACAATTTTTGTACAATTTGCTGTCAGAGAAACATATGAGCTTCTCTCATGGAACCTCTACAGCTTCACGATTCTTCTACATGGGTCTCCCCAGGGATCATGTTTGAGCCCCCTTTTGTATAATGTTTATGTCAAGGACATTGACGGTTGTCTAAGTGACAATTGTACGTTGAGACAACTTGCAGATGACGGCGTAGTGTCTGTCACGGGACCCAATGGGGTCGATCTGCAAGGACCCTTACAGGATACCTTAGACAATTTGTCTGCTTGGGCTCTAGAGCTAGGTATCGAATTCTCTGCGGAGAAAACTGAGTTGGTAGTTTTTCAGGAAGCATAACCCAGCACAGCCGAAACTTCAAATTTGGGGTAAGCCGATAACTCATTCTATGTCATTTAAATATCTTGGGGTCTGGTTCGATTCAAAGTGCACCTGGAGATCCCATATTGAGTATGTGAAGCGAAAATGCCAGCCAAGGATCAACTTTCTCTGCACAATTACCGGAACCTGGTGGGAGCTCATCCACAAGATCTTCTAACGTTGTACCGGACAACGATTTTGTCGGTTATGGAATACGGTAGTTTTTGTTTTCAGTCAGCGGCTCGGTCGCACTTCATTAAACTGGAACGTATTCAGTATCGGTGTCTTCGTATCGCGTTAGGTTGCATGCACTCGACTCACACCATGAGTCTTGAAGTGCTGGCTGGCATGTTGCCACTCTCGGATCGGTTTTCAGAATTATCTCTCGGCTCCTCACCAGGTGTGAAGTTATGAACCCGAGGTGATCGAAAATTTTGAGAAGCTCCTTGAGTTGAATCCTCAAACTCGCTTCATGACCTTGTACCATTTGTACATAACACAGGATGTCAGCCCTTCGCCGAACATTTCCAATCGTGTTTGCTTCTCCGATTTCGACAATTCGGTTCATTTTGATTTATCCATGAAGCAGGAGCTTCGTGGAATCCCAAACATCATCGTCCTATGATTGCTCCGGTGATATTGCTGCAAAGTTTGGCCAAGTTGATTCCACTAAATCGTTCTTCACTGACGGATCTTTGATAGAGCAGTCAGCAGGCTTTGGTATATTTAATGAAATTTATAGCGCCAACCGTAAACTTCAAGCTCCTTGTTCCGTATATGTCGCTGAATTAGCGGCAATACATTTACGCTAAAAATTGTTGCCTCATTAACACCGGATCAGTACTTCATTTTCACGGATAGTCTCAGTTCTATAGAGGCTATTCGCTCATTGAGCCGGTAAAGCACTCCTCGTATTTTCTCATGAAAATACAGGAGCTTCTAAGTGCTTTATCTTCGCGTTATTTTATCATCACCTTTGTATGGGTCCCATCTCATTGTTCAATTCGGGCAATGAGAAGCGGACTCGCTTGCAAAGGTGGGCGCTATGGAAGGCGATATTTGTGATCGACAAATCGCCTTCAACGAATTTTTCTATTTTTCGTCAACAGTCACTCGTCAGCTGGCAGTATAAATGGAGTAAAGGAGATTTGGGGCGATGGCAACATTCTATCATCCCAAAGGTGTCGAAGCAATCTTGGTTTAGCGGGATGGATGTGGGTCGAGACTTCATTCGTGTCATGTCTCGCCTCATGTCGAATCATTATTCTTTGAACGCTCATTTATACCGGGTTGGGCTGAGCGACAGCAATCTCTGTGAGTGTGGACAAGGCTATCAGGACGCGAGATCACGTTATTTGGTCTTGTGCTGAGCATTCTGGAGTCAGATCTGAGCTTTATGATTCCCTTCGGGCTCGAGGTAGACAACCCAATGTGCCAATTCGAGATATTTTGGCTGTACGTGATTTGGAGTACATGAAACTCATTTATGTGTTTTTGACTAACATTAGCATTAGATTGTAGTTAGTTTAACCTGTATGTTTAGAATAAGTTTTTTTTTATATGTGTATGTGTGTGTGTTTTTTTCTTTTTCAAGAAATGTTCAAGTCAAAGAAAACCATAAGTTGTATAGTTATAAGTGTTTAGATAATTCTGAATTTAAATTTAATGTGTTATGTAACCATACTTTAAATTCCCACCCTCCTTCCCATCCGTA
>JASCZW010008687.1:0-48271 GCA_034211315.2 Aedes japonicus | reverse complement strand
GATTTGTCATTATAATTACACACTCTAAGATAAGAATACCATAAAGATCGTTAAAATGTACCGATTATCGCTCAAAAGTGCACATACCCAAATTGTACTTAAACGTGCACAGTGGTTTCAACTTAGAAGAGAAGCGGCCAAAAATATTCTTTTTGAGAATCATTTATGAAATGATGTATCTTTTATAAATTCTAGAGCTTCAAACATGATGTTAAAGAGACCGGATTGATCCACTGAATTTGTGGTACAAAATAATGCTCTTGAATATTTTTGGAATCGGCCTGGTTCTGAAAATATCACTGGGAAATGTTCTGGTGAATATGGATCATGTGTCTCTAATCAGTCTGAATTGTTTTAAATCCATCATTCATCACCTCAAATCACATGAAAATTTGATAACAAGAACAAACTGCATAACCAGTACCACATTGTCGCATATTTTTTTGAGCTGCTTTCCACAATGCAGAAAGTTTCTCAGACACGTAAAAAACTTGTGTTTTCAACTCATCAAGCTGCAGCTTCTCCTTGTTGGAAAACGTTTGAAGTATTGCCTTTAGTACTTTTCTGAATTTTTCAGAATCTGTGCCATCTTCAGAAACCCAAATTTCAAAAAGATGCATTTGATAGATGGAATGCTTTTTCCAATATCCTGAAACAAAAGCATATTTTTTTTAATTAGCTGCTATTGTTTGAGTTATCTATATATTATATATTATACTAGCTGGCCCGGCAGACGTTGTCCTGCCCATAATTAAATTACTTAATGGAAAATTGGAGAAGGAGTTATAAATGAAAAAGTTTATTTGCAATAAGTATTAATTCCTTTTATTTAGAGTTAATTTCTTACTGTTGTGTGATAATTTAATCAAAATGTGTTGCTGTAAGTTTATTGTTCAAGAAAACTTATAGAACATTATAGATATTACCATAGGTGTTGGCATGAACTGTTCTCCTATTATGTTCGTTGCCCCAAACGAAGTCATTTGAAAACAACCATTATAACTCTGGATGTTCTGCAGAATATGTTTAGAATCACTTTCTGATCCAGACACCAATGAGCGCAAACGCTCTGGTGGTGGATTTAGTGGCGTTACTTTAACTTTGCCACTTGCACAACACAATTCATTTGGTGTTTCATTTGGGAGCTACAATGCATAACAATGAGAACAAACTTCACTCATTGATTCAATGGCGATTGATATATCCGCACTGAAATTAATCAAAGGATCATATTGAAATGCACGTTGAAGATTTTGCAGAATATAGGTTTGCTGTCGTAGTCGTTTAGTGATATTATTTTGGGTACGATTGTCACCAGATCTTTCTGATACTTCCCGATTACGCTTCTTTCTATCGCTTGTATTTCGACCTGCTCTCTTCTTGATCCAACATCGGTCGAGCCCGTGCCATTCGTTGTCGATCCAAGTCATTTTGAGTTGCATGCAGAACGTCTCATTCAAGATTTTGCTGCGCTAACAGTCGTGCGGCTGCAGCGACCAATATTACTTCGTCTAGTAGGAGGCATTGCACAATAATACTAATTGAAATTGAAATTGCAACATAATTAGTTTCTTCTAAATTTCTAGTAATATGTTCGTTTTCACTTTCCTGATGCAATATTAATATAAACAGTGAACGATACCAATATAAACAAAAATGTTATTATACACCTGTCAGATCAACATAGAATACAAAAACTAATACTCTCATTCTCCATCGAACTTCACTCCTATTTACATCTCGCTGCGAGATATCACCAATACAAACGTTTCAATTTATACGTGAACCTACACGTTTACACTGCCCAAGTAACAATTTCAGTTCTATTCCAGCCGTATAGCGCTCCTCCCGGCTTTGTTGATGAAACTACATTCAAAACTGTTTTGTCCACCAATACCTCCTCTATGCATCTTTAAAGCCGAAATGTGTACAAAGTGGCCCACTCTTTAGACGCTTGTGAGAACAAATTAATAAAACCTTTCCAAGACCATAAAGATTCTGAAAATGTTCTAGTGAAAGATGTTATTATGAAAGATGATGCCGAATGGCCACAGCTGTCAAAATTCACGGCGATATCGTGGTTGGTTTTTGTTGTTCTGCTTTGTTCGATTCTCTGCTCTTCTGATTCATTCGACATTGAATAATGGCTAAGAAGAAAGCTCAAGTGTTGCGGAAAATTATGTTTGAAAGCAAAATATATAAAACAAATTGAATTTATTTGTTTAGCATATCATGCTCCAAATCATATGCGCATTTAATTGTATGGTGAATATTGGCATGATGAGAGCTGAAAATTAATGCGCCTCGGAAATTATGCGAGTTTACAACATCATAAACAAAATTTAAATAAATATACTCGATAAATTAATCAAGAAACTTCTGAAAATTGATGGAATTCAATAAGGTTATCTAAACGAATACCGAAATTTGCCTTAGATCTACAGTTCAATTGTATGACATTTAAAATTTAGTGTTTTTTTTTCCACATTTCAATTATTTCATTCATTCCAATAAGGCGATTGCAAGAAATCACAGTTTTAGCAATGGTTACTATAAAACTATCTGGTCGCTTGAAAGTTTTTCAAATTTCCAATTAGCCGCTTAATGCATTTACTGGAAGAAAAATGGTTTTAAAATACTTTTTCAAGTGACCATAATAAGATAATATGAATGAGTCCTAAAACGGTATTTCAAAACAGCATTATATGATTTTACAAAGTCAAAATAAAAACTTTGATAGGGATCAAATTTTAGAAGTTAAGGTTTTAAGATTGTTGTAAAAAAGCTGTGTAGGTTCTTATAAACTTGACTAAAATTTGAAACCTATTGGCATCTCTTGCTGCCATAATAAAACCGAATTGATTTCTGGTGGCTATCATAAAACTTAAATAAAACTTAGTAAAGCTGGATGGTTTTGGCAATGTTACTTGGGTGAGGTTGCTTTTTACGCAGGAATGAGTGCGCTGAAAAAAAAATCCTTAAAAACAATTGAGTAGCTCCTAAAATTCACGTACAAACCCGTAATTTACGAAACCTCCTAAAAAGCAATAAAAAGAATTATTTAAACGCGTTAATGACAAAATTTAAGTGAACAGTATCTCCTCGCGTGAATTCTGAACACCACGTAAAAAAAAACTAATAAACGACTCCGGTGTATTATCGTTTTTCGCATAATTTTTCAAAAAGTCCTAAATAACAATGAGAGATTCGCTCCTCTCTCGTCCTTTTTTTGTAAATTAAGACGCCATTATAAAATTTTCCAACGGTTTCTCTTTCCAACTCGATGGATGGTGTTGTTGTTTTCTATTATGATATTTCCATACAAAGTGAAAATTTAATTTAAATGATTTTTTTTACTTTCCCGAAAAAATTTCGAACATTTTTTATTTTAAAAACCTGTTGGGATTCAAGAAGAATCAAATGAAAAAGAAATCAAGTAATTCCATCGAGTCGTTCGTGAGTTATGCTGTCACGAACGGACAGCATTTCATTTTTATATATAGAAGATTATATATTGTAAAACAGAGTGGCATACGAAGGGCCACGCAAAACTCGAGAACGGATCGTCCGATTTAAGTTGCTTTTTTTTTGTTCTGTTCGGCTACACCCAAGGAACATTTATAGAAGGAGAAAATTGGACAAATTTATGGGGAAAATGAAAATTTCGAAAATGATAGATCATCGGAGTTGACGATGATAGTCCACATGACATTTTTCTATTTCACAGGTGTCTTTATTATTCTGCTTTTGGTTAATGTTCGTGGTCCAGCTTCGTTCGAGTCGTTTCGGACTGTGGATGACTATGTGCGATGTACGATGTGGATGATACTAAAGGGCGAACACGAAATTATTGTGACACATTCAACAGGGCATAACTTTTTTACCATTGGGTAAAAATCAACCAAATTTTGCACACCTTCTCATTGATGTGTATTGTTTACATGCTGTCAAACTCGAAGTCGTGTTTTTCGATTCAACGAAAATGGAGGTGAACCAACGCGAGTCGAGAGAACAAATTCTTTCCAAACACCTGGAATTTCCTGACCTGTCGCACCGGCAGTTGGGAAAAATGTTGAACATTCACCATTCAACCGTCTCCAGAGTGTTGAAGCGGTTCCAGGAGCGGTTGACGTTGGACCACGGCAAAGGAGCTGGAAAAACCGGGATCGGAGAACAAAAAGACGGAGGGAAAGGTGAAGCGGATGATTAAAGCAAATCCCAACGTCTCAAGCCGTGATTTGGCTAAAAAGATCGGCATGTCGCAGAGCTACGTCCAGAATGCAAAGAAGAGAGCTGGACTACATACATACAAGGTACAGAACTTCCCAAACCGCGATGAGCGGCAACGATCGACGGCTAAAACTCGGGCACGGAAGCTCTACGAGAAGATGCTGACAAAATATGGCTGCTGTGTGATGGACGACGAAACGTATATAAAAGCCGATTTTAAGCAAATTCCGGGGTTGGAGTTTTTCACAAGTTCTATGTGGACAAGTGGACAAGTTCTATGTGGACGACAAATTTAAGAAGAAGAAAATGTCGAAGTTCGCCTCCAAACATCTCATTTCGCAGGCCATCTGCTCTTGCGGACTGAGGAGTGAGCCTTTCATGACAAAGGGCACAGTAAATGGCGAGATCTACAAATCTGAGGGCCTCGAGAAGCACCTTTTGCCGTTCTTGCAGCAGCACGACGAAGCTCTGCTATTTTGGCCAGATTTGGCCTCATGCCACTATTCTGAAAGTGTCCTGCAGTGGTATGAGGCCAATTCCGTCCATTTTGTTCCAAAGGACATGAATCCGCCAAACTGTCCGGAGCTGCGCCCGGTGGAGCAGTACTGGGCAATGATGAAGCGGGAACTTCGGAAGAGCAAGAAGACAGTCAAAGACGAGAAGGACATGTTAAGAAAATGGAAAAAAAACTGAGAAACTGGTACCGGATGAAACTGTAAAGACTTTGATGGAGGGCATCAAGCGAAAATGCGTTCAATTTTACACTCAAGGCTCCATCGATTAACTTTTCTTGTGATTTTTTAAGTAAATATATGTATAAAACTACCCTAAAATTTTGGTTTGATTCTAAACATAATAAGAAAATTGGCATGACATTGTCGGTGTCGCAATAATTTCGTGTTCGCCCTTTATGTGCGACATATCGAGAGGCCTGCCAGCGGTTGCAATTGTTAGAAAACCACACACATTGGCTTTTAAAAAGAGGATGAAAAAGGCGAAGGCTCTTCTAGTGGCGCACACACACAAATTATTATCGGGCTCGGGTAACCATTTAGCTGAATTCACTCGGCAATTTTGTATTTTATTAGCAGTGGCGTAAGCCGAGGTTCGGTTTTTTATCTGTCATCGCCATGTGCCATAATGTTTTCATTCGCTAGTGGAGTAAGTCGTATGTTGTTTGTTGAGCGGTGAAAAACATACATTTATTGGCACTGCATCAATTACCTACATTGAAAAAACCTCGTTAACAATTCTACGCCAATTCACCGGAGTCATGGCTGCTTCTCTCCATCCTCGGTTGCGCCCTACGCTCTCCAAGTTTGGCTTACCTGATCCGCTCATCTAGCTCGCTGTACTCCACGCCTTCTTGTACCATCGTTGCAGGGTTTTGCCTATAGGCATGAAATATTCAATATAACTGAAACAGTGCGAAATGGTTGAAGGACTTGGTGAAGTTATGAATGATGGTGGATTTTGCGAGTCGTGTGCGGAAAGCAAGATGGGTCGATTGCCGTTCAACAAGAGTCGACCGAGAACAACGAGACCATTGGAGCGCGTCCATACAGACGTCTCTGGCCAGATTACACCGAGGACGGCAGATAGGTAGAAGAGAACAGTTAATATGGAAGGCGAGTTGCAACGAAATGAATCTGAAGACGAACCTGAACCTGAAAATGAAGGCGAAAATCCAGTACCGCCCGATGATGAATTTGAAGTTGATGACGATGACGATGACGTTGACAGTACTGTTGAAGACGACTCATCAGCGCTCCCATCACAATCGAAGAATGGGAACAACTGTGAGGAGTTGGTTCCAAGGTCCAGTGGTTGGGAGCGCAAGGCCCCACGTTGGTTCACCGATTCCATTGCCCCCTATAGAGCCCTTCCTGCGGCTGATGAATCCCAACATGTTTCCACATTGACGGTCATCCACACGAGACGGAATGGAGGCAAGCAATAGCTGACGAGCCAGAATCCTTGAAGAAAAACCAAACGTGGACGGTGGTAACGTGCCCTGATGCGGTGCGAGTAAATGGATGTTCATTTTGAAGACAGATGCTGATGGGAATCCTGTGCGCTACAAGGCCCGCCTGGTTGCTAAAGGATACATGCAAAAGAAGCACGTAGATTATGAAGAATCGTTTGCTCCGTTGGAAAAACTTTCAACTATACCGACGTTTTGGGCAGTTGCTACGAACCGAGATCTGAAGCTTCACCAGATGGACGTGACCACGGTGTTTCTCAATTAAGTTCTTCAAGAAAAGGTATACATGCGTGTTCCAGAGGGGGTAACCTGTCATGAAGTTTGCTTGTTAAAAAAGTCCCTACCCGAGCAAAGGATTATACCAAATTGATAACAAGTTCTTATACCAGGTTATCATTTTTTTATCACTGAATATGTTATCATTGAGACTGAATAACCAGCCAAAATAACAGAATGAATAACAGAAAAATACTCGTTGAATATCATAATAATAACTTATTTTGTTATCAATGCGAACAACTTGATAGCAAATCCTGTATTGTGAGCAAATTTATTGAAAAAGTTTCAATTTGAAATCAAATTCTCATGCTAATAACTAGTTAATAACAGCTAATAACAGTTGATTCAGTTACGAGTAGACATTACCGAGGAGTAGGCTGTGCTTGCGAGCGAAGCAGACGTTTTTTTTTTCTCCGTCATGGTTTATTTAGTTTGAAAATTGTAAAATTATAGTGTTTCCGAAATAAAATAATGTTGAAATTGTACCAAAGAGCTATTGAACGGGTTTTGTTTGCTGGTGTGGCAAAATCAGTGCACTCCCGGTTGATTATTGGAGGAATTTTCGTGTCAGAAAATAAAGGAAGAGTGTTTGTAGATGGAAGCAAGCAGCAGAAGGAAGTAAAGTTGCTCTCAAGAAATTTTTAGTGTTATTGTTTGTAAAAATAGTTGAATGGTGGATTAAAATAGTGACGTGACTAATAAAATTGAAAAAGTAGAGAAAATTATATCAGCAGTTTTAAGCAAAACAGGAAAAATATAGAAAAAAAACTGTTTAACAATGTGAAAATGGCGTATGATGGAGTACACAGCTGATCGTAATGCCAGCGGAGGAGAACGGGAGAAAGACGCAGAGGGATCATCTTACTACTCCCTAGAATAGGATTGGTTTGAGCTTGCAGCAGATAAGTACTATTTTGACTAATTAAATTGCCTGAAATATACTTTCCCATCATACCAATTTCCTATAATAGTGGTTGAAAGATGAAAAAATAACTAAAACCTATACCCTTGCCACAGTATGGTAACGGTAAAATTCTTATTACTTGAAATGCTTCAGAAGCTTCAATCGTTACGCTTGTTGGGGTTTGATCCCTGCTTTCTTATAAGACTCAATTTGATTCTCATTGTCAAATTTCGGAATTCAAAAGGTCGATTAGGTTGTTGACGTTTTATCACCTTTCCCTTTTTGGCACATGTGGAGGAGTGATGGTTGTTTTCCTCCAGGTGATTTTCTTTCTTACTTGCACTTCTTTGATCTGAGTGGCGATGTGGTGTGCGTGCGTTAAGCATCACTATGCCTAATAGAAGAATATTACTGTTTTCAATACTAGGAAAGTAGCAGCTGAATTAGATAGATATTTGTTGTTACAACATCCACAAAAAAAGGAAGACGATGAGCAATGATGATGCGAAATAAATGAATGAATGAATATTACCATTCATTCGCAACAGTGAAAACTGTTGTGACATTATTTTCAATACATAAATTGGAAATATCTACAATTATGCTGGGGGAAAATTATTCCTTGTAACGGTGGTGAAAGTTGAGGAGTGGGAGGGAATGTGATAATTCCGGGGTATTAGGCAAAAAAATTGTTCGCAGAATTAAAACTTGAGTTGCTATAAATTGCTCATTTGTGAAATCATGCAGGACACCGTGAGTGTCCGCTGGGAACTTTCCTTGTCAAGCTTTGGCAAGGAAGAAGGATAATGAATATACACGATTGTTATTGGTAATAATTCAGATGCTATATCTTTATATCCGTGAATCAGAAAAGAAAATAAATTTAATTTAAAAATTCTATGACAAAAGCAAGGATGAACTTATTAGAAGAATATAAAGAGATTCAAATAGGATAGCGGAGAGAACAAGAGAAAACGATATGCAAATACAATAATCACACGTCTATAGGAGCCTACCCAAGTTAGAGTATGAATACTCCTGAAGTGCGGAAATGCCATTACTAAATTGAAAATAAATTGCGATAGGATACTATATACAGGGGACAACAATAAACAAACTTTTTTTTAAACAAAAAACAAGTTAAACAGGAATTAATATATATAAGTTATGAATCTATGTGAGCAAAATACTGACAATTAGGTACTGACTTTTGATTTCTTGGTGGTTTAGAAGAAGCGTGTTAGAACGATGCATTGCGGATGGAAGTAAAAAATACATGTGTTTGTGGGGAAAACTTAGGCTTAGTGACCTTGAACGCACGCACACTACAGCGCCGTTACAGACGGGGAGTGCGGGTGGGAGGGAGGATGTTTTGGGGGAGAACAAACCGTCATTCCTCTGCATGTGCTAGGAGGGGGGGGGGGTGATTTAACGTCAGAATGCCTAATTGGAAATTTACCGACAAACATGACACCTAATTGAAGACAACGAATTGGATTCAGAGGTGGATCAGATGTTTCAATTCTTAGAGTGACAACACGGTACGATACATGTTATGTCTAAACTAATGGCGTAAGGTCCGTATGCTACCGTGTAATTATAGACGTCACTTTTTTTGTCTACATTGTTTAGATCTACTAGCATAAATGAATTCGACGATCTGCTTCTCCTTTATCCTGAACTAATCACTGAATTGAAAAAGTTCAGTTGTATGCATTTGAGATGAAGAGTAGGGATCAACAAAGAAAACCAGAATCGTGTGTTGCTGCGGTAAGACGGAAATAGGAACATGGACGTATTGAGGCTAATTTGAATTTGTAAAAAAAAAAACAGAATGCAAGAGTAAAGGCAACGCACACACACACACCGCTTTCAAGGACATGGAGGTCAGGTAATTGTTACCCATTGTATTTATATTGATAAAGTTTATTTTTAATAGGTTTGCGTCTACCATCAGATTAATTGGTTGAATCGACACTTCGTTCCGCAGTATTTTGTTATCGGGTGTAGCGTTTTGTCTATTGTTTCGGTTGCCTATTGTTCGTTGCGCGAGTGATCAAGCATGAAAAGTCGTGGTTCGCCGGGTAAGATGGGTCGGTGGTGAGTGCATAATTAATTGTGATCCAAACTATTCGTTCGCCATGCTCGTCGGGCCACCCTATCTTGACACAAATAAACCACTGTTCAATTTTTTAAATGACTGCAGCGGCACCCGTACTGTAGGTCTAGATCGGTCCAACTTGGCTCTCAGGCGTTGAGATGAATAGGCTTGTTTTCCTAATGAAATACCACTATCACACTCTGGGAGTGGCCCCAATGGTATCCTTACTATTGGTTTAAACCGGTCAAAATCGGCTTTTTAGCATTATTAAAAATAACTTTGTATTCCCAATGAAAACCCACAATCACACTTTGTGAGTGGCCCCAATAGCATCCTTACTGTTGGTTTAAATCGGTTCAAAACGGGTTTTCAGCATTATTAAACATTTTATAGTTTCCCAATGAAAACCACCATCACGCTTTGTGAGTGGCCCCAATAGCATCCCTACTGTTGGTTTAAACTGGTCAAACTGGCTTTTCAGCATTATTAAAAAATCACTTTGTATTCCCAATGAAAAACCACAATCACACTTTGTGAGTGGCCCCAATAGCATCCTTACTGTTGGTTTAAATCGGTTCAAATCGGATATCGGTACTAATTTTTAGATATTTCACTTGACAGCTTATCGTTAACCAAAACGAACCCTGCTGCTACCCAATCCTGTTATCCAAAGTCCCAGTGAATTCTCGTGGGAGTGCAGAGGTGTTCTCGGCTTCCAATAAAGTGAGTATCACGTCAACATATTCCTACCCTTTCCTTATTTGACCTGCATTCGGAAGGGGCCGGCGCCGGTATTGCCTTAGTTTGAGATCACCAGTTTTTACACATTGAAGAAGTATGTTAGTCCCAAGCATCATCTGTTGGTTCTCTGTGTAATAACAGCTGATCTGGCAACAACGGAGTAGCAACCTCGGGCAATCATGCTCATGCTCATGCTCATGCTCATGCTAATAACAGTTGATTCAGTTGCTACAGTACCTACTTAAGAGTTGTTTACTTGCTATAAACTACTGTAAAACTCTTACATTATTGAACGAGGTTTCATCCTGAACACACGTCTTTCTTAAGACTTTAAAAAACCTAAAAAAAACTATTTCAAATACTTTTTTGAGTGTATTAGAAGAACGATTGTGATTGAGAAATTAGGAGAATCTAAAATTTACACTTCACTTGATCACTTAAAAAAATGAAATAAAAAGTAAACATTGAAACACTTTTTTCGAATTATCACTAGTAAACGCGAAAAAGTTCCAATAAATTCCACTATAAAAAGCATATATTTTGACCGATTGGCCTATTTCGTTAGCGACTAACAGACTTCTGCAGTGTCAAAGTAGGTCTAGTATTTATAGCTAATGAGCGAACATCTCCTTCTACATCATAATCGTTACTCCTCGCACGGAGAATATATAACATAACAATTAATGTATGTAAAACCATAAATGGTGGTAATCATTAATTATACTGGTGGGGGCCACTATCGCATCGCTTCACGGTGTTTCTCTCCGAGGTCTCTACGTTGGAGACGACGAGAAAAACTTTAGTGATCATCAGTCGGTGCGAATCAAAACAAACCCAAAAAAGGAGAGAGTTCCTCTCCCATGTGCGCATCAGTAAACAGAGTGCACACAATAGATCGCTAGAATAACTATACAAGCCACAGTGGTACATGAGCGTCTTCCAACCGGACATTTTTGCCTGTTGAAGTGGCGGACTTAGTCCGTGCTTCAACCTACCCCGCAGTGGGATGTTAGGCAAAAATGTCGTTGGTTAGAGTACCACTGTATACATGCCCTTTTCGCTCAATTTTCCTAAAAACATCTGTTACATTTCCAATCCTGCCGCACACTAGCGGAACTATCAAAACTTTCTCTTCATATCTTTCATTCTAGCCAAAAAAAAAAAACATTGTTGTTCACTCTTGGTGCCTCATGGTGATGAGCGAATATCTCCTTCTACATCGACTTTAGTATTAATATAGAATTAATTGAGATGAGCCACTAAAACTAACCACAGAAAACCGGGCCGCAGACAAGCGCAGCTGGATCTTACTACGAGTCGAAGTCAATACTTTTTGGCATGTTTTGGCCAAGGTTTGCTGAGGGGAATCGGAGGAAAGTGTGTTTGCGTATGCCTTTTAATTCAAATTATTCTCATTTATATTGTAAATATCAACCCTGTTGACATAAAATTTCAAAACTAACGATATTGAAGGCAAATATCTATAAAAATATACAAATTATTATTGAGGAAAAAGTTCAACTAACGAATAAATGAATGCTATATATCACTTATAAACTGTTGAGTTTTGAATACCAATTACACACACATATACGACATGATTTCGAAAAAAATCCGTTTAAAATCAAGTGTTGAACATAAACAAAATATACATCTTAAACGAAGCAATGCCGAGATAGAAACACGTATTCCTCGAAGTCATTTTTTGAATTAATGGCCTATGGGGTGTGTAGTGTGGCGTCCAGGCACACAGTTGGCAATTGGGCACCACTGGTGTATAACCGGACACCAAGTTGGCACCAGATGAGCTTCACTCAATTGGATTTGTCTCGGTGACGTCACTAGAACGTTCACCTTCAAGTACTTAGAGGCTTCATAGAGAGAAAATCCTCTCTGAGAGGTAATACAATATCAATTAGTAGCGTACAGTTAAGGAACTTATCTTATTAAAAAGGGATTCGGACTGTACCGGAAGAGGACAGTTCGGTCCGTACTAATTGTGAATAGAAGTTTATTCCGCACCCCCTCCCTCTCCAGTGATTTGTCTACAACATACCGACCTACATCATACTTACCCAACGGTCTGACCACGGCAGTATGGGCCTCCCTCACCTTCCAAGGACTGACTATACGTCTGCAAGAGAAATAACACAGCAGGGACATACAAAATCGGTCAGTTTATTTCTTTTATGCCTCGCAAAGTTTTAAACGAGACTGACAATTGCCACCTCCAAAAAAAGCCCCTCCCTCCTATTTTATTCCTAGAAACAAGGCAGCCACAAGCTGAAAGTCTCTCTTATAAAGGAACCAAACCTATCATAACATGAGGATTCATCGAAATGGACCACCCAATATTGGGAATATTGGGCAATCGTTAAGCGAAAGCTGAAAAAGACTGCAAAAGTGAATCGGATTGTTGCAAAGATGATAGATGGTGGAATAAAATGGCGGCTCAAGTTGTTGAACAGAGTGTCCATAACGTGATACGAGGTTTGTCAAGTTGAGTTTGACATTTCATCTGAACCAAAACGGAATAAGGCAGTCAATATTTATATCTTGAAAGTGCAACCTTTATGTTGATTGCTCAGCTGTCTTATTCCATCAATAAAATCCCGACATCGAGCTGAAATTCTAACATTGAAAATCATTATCATTAAAACCAATTTTGATCGAATATCGTTCTACATGGACGGCTGTTTTTTGGAGTAAAAACCTGTTATTAAGGAATATATTCCGATATTGTTTCCAAACAAACTCATGCCCAAGTGCAAAACAAAAACCTAAACATATTATACGCTATCCCCGTGTTCCCGCCTCTTCCTCATTCAATTCCGTTAAGCGTGATTCGGCGATAGTGTCATTTGCAATTACCCGTCATTAAACAGGCAACCACACGCATTTTATAGTGCAGGAAAATAGCAGCGCGGTTTCTCATCTAGCGGTAGCGGCCTGAAATTTAAACATCCGGGCCACCACAGCGGAATTGTTCCTGGTCCAGGTACCGGCAGTGTCAGGCTGCAAGTGTGATTGTTCGGGACCAGAATGATAATTTTTCACTATGCGATACTAAAAACACGTCCGCGTATGTTTCAAACCGGATGGAGATCCG
The DNA here is from genome assembly GCA_034211315.2 of Aedes japonicus. Lineage (NCBI taxonomy): Eukaryota > Metazoa > Arthropoda > Insecta > Diptera > Culicidae > Aedes > Aedes japonicus. Next base: position 34,923 of record JASCZW010008687.1, on the reverse strand, counting down.
ATATTAAATGACGGGGAATAAAGCGGAAGGTGATGCTCAGTTTTGTTTGCATCTGGCATCGGAGGTGATTAGAGAAAACCCGCGTGAATGCGGAATGCAATGGTTGATTTGAAAAACTACGAAGTAGAAATCCGCTTTATGAGCGCATTAAACGGCCGAAATGAGATTTTTGATTCAACGATTTTTTGTTCCATTGATGCCGCTCACCTGATGGCCGACATATGTACGGTATCAATTTCGCAACAGTTTGGCATGCGGTTGTCTACTATTCTCCGATAAAAACCTCAACTCCGACGACAGCCAACCGCATGGATTATTCACCTGCAACGATCACGATTACTGCCACAGGACGGGATGGCGATGGAGACGGCACTCGATTTTTGCCGCGTCTACCGAAAACAATCAAGCCCCACAAACTCAAAATCAATATAGTTTCCATTTCGGAACCATGCGGATGAAAATCGAGCACCGGGGACGGACATAAAAAATAACACATGTTTGTTTCATTTCAAGTGTCATCGACGAGATATTTGTAGAGGCGTGAAAATTTCACACTACATTTGAACGACAGCAATTCATCGCACTTGTCGAGCTTGGTTTGGCGAATGTGAAACCTATCAACAGACGGAAGCGTGGGTGGCCACCACTTGCGGTTTGTATTGGGCGTTTTTTTTTCTGTTTGGAGTTTGCGAAGGCCCTTAACTTGGCAAAAGGCGAGACGCACTTGGAGTAAAGCGCGTACGTTTTGTCCAGATGTGTGAGGTATGACGGTATTTGTTTGATGCGTATCTATAGTCCGTTACAAAGAATGTTACGGTGTTCATGAAACAGTTTCATGTAGTGATGTGTGATATGTAGGCTACCACCCATTGTAGCACGGAAACTCAAGTCCGACAGCAACGGGCTGTCCTTTCTGTTAGACTTGATCAAGCTTTAATAACCACTGATTATCCTAATCATGCCGTTGTAAGAAGGGCCAAACGGGTTGGGAGCATCGATAGGCAAAATCACGTATACGTTTCCACTGGGATATAAAGAATCTCCTATCCAACAATAAGATTGCATAATTGGTCATGAGCGAGCTATCTAACATGAGGATGATCCCAATGGGCGGAAGAAGATCCCGCCCTCTATTCACAAACTGTTAGCTGTGAGGTGTTGGCATTCCTACTCTCCCCATCCAGAGTGCTTCCATCGGGTGCCCTGATGGTCCCTCCCAGTTCCTTTAAAATATTTATATAAAAGTGTTCATATTTATGATAATGAAAAATACTACAAGCATTCGTATCTATTATACACGATCTTCATTCGGTTTGATGCTGAAATGCAGGAAACGTAGTAAAAGCGTTGAAGCCTAGAGATCTGTGGTTCCACACTTAGCACGTTTTCGTTCGTTTTCAGCGATAACAACAATACATCAAAATCTCGATTTGTGTATATCCTGAAAAAGTTTGTTGAATCTAATGAAATTTTACAAAAACTAACATATATACGTTTCGATTGGCTGTTGAACATTTTATTGTTAATTGCAGCGTTCATGTAGAGTAAGTCAAACAAACGTTTGCCTGATGAGAAAGTATAGATATGCAAATATTTGTATTTTTACAGACAGCCAAGCGGCACTCAAAGCGTTAAGTAATTATAAATGTATATCCAAACTTGTCTGGGAATGCATTCTTTCATTACGAAAGGTGGGTTCCAGGACACTGTGAGCATTGAAGGCAATGAAAGGGCAGACGAGCTTGCTAAACAGAGGTTCAAATGCACAGTTTATTGGCCCAGAACCATTCTGCGGTATATCATACTGTGCCATAAAATGGAATTAAAATCTTGGGAAGAGCAAAGGGTGATGATCAATTGGTTGGTCACCACAAAGTGTTCTCAAGCGAAAAGGTTTATAATTCCAAATGTTAGCAATTAGTAAAAAGCTTCGGAGCTCAATAAGAGAGTTCTTTGTACCTATACTGGCCTAGTAACCAAGACATTGCCCGAGTAGATATCATTTGAAAAACATTGGCCAGGTTCAGAATGATATCTGTCGTTTCTATAATATGGAACGTGAAACCTCGGAACATCTGCTTTGCTGGGAGACGCGTCTTAGGCTGGTCACTTGACAAATGGTGATCTAGCTTTAAGATGCGAATTAGTATAGTAAACAGGGGTATACCACAAAAGTTCAACTCAGTGGACACAGTGGTTCTACGCCCCAACAAAAAAAAAAGTCAAACTTGAGATTCATGACCAGACAGTATTATATTATTAATCATTTATTTATGCAGGCTCAATCGAATTAACTTTACAGAGCCAAGTTTTCATATTTGTATACATCATTTATCTTAAATCTAAAGTTAGGGGTATAGAGCCGATTACTCGCGGCCGTCTCGAGGTTAATAGGAATAACAATTTATTCTTTTTATTTGAACATTTTTGAAAAGAAAAAAAAACACGAACACAGAAAAAAAATACTAAACATACATGTTAAAATAACTACAATCTAAGGCTAATGTTAGTCAAAACACATAAATGAGTTTTCATAAACTCCAGATCACGTACAGCCAAAATATCTCGAACCGGTACATTGGGTTGTCTACCTCGAGCCGAAGGGAATCATAAAGCTCAGATCTGACTCCACGATGTTCAGCACATGACCAAACAATGTGATCTGCGTCCTGGTAACCTTGCCCACATTCACAGAGATTGCTGTCGCTCAGTCCAACACGGTATAATGATTGGACATGAGGCGAGACATGACACGAATGAAGTCTCGTCCCATCATCCATCCTCAAACTAAGATTTCTTCGACACCTTTGGGATGATAGAATGTTGCCATCGCCCCAAATCTCCTTTACTCCATTTATACCGCCAGCTACCGAGTGACTGTTGACGAAAAATAGTAAAAAATTCATTAAAGGCGATTTGTCTAACGTAAATACCGCCTGTGACCAGACAGTAGACTGTCTAAAATGGCTGCTAGTCGTATTCTGATCATCATTCTAAAACTTGAACTTGTTTGGCACAAAAATCTAAAATTATCCACCTATGGTAAGATCTGCCCCTCCTTAAACTCAGTTTCTGATATAATATAGTGAAATTCGAGCCCCGGGGTTTATTCACCCGGCTTGCTCAAAAAAATACCATGTTGTTATTGAACATCTAAATCCTGAATTCCTCCCCGTTTGCAGCGATTTCCTTCAAAGTCAATCCATACCTGATGCCCTCGAGAATTTGCAGCTAGATAAACAACGGGACAGTAATGATAAAACTTCGAGCAACCGCTACAAGATACCCAGATTACACTGTTAGCCGCTCCGCACAGCAGGACACGCCTTACAAGCACTTCTGGAAGCCCTTGAGCGCTTCGACCTGAGTCCTGCCACACGCTGCCGTCGTTCTACATAGTCGTCCTGGTCCTGTGGGCGAATGCGGTGAGAGGGTCAGCCAGCAACCTCTACCCGTCGAGTATTCCTTTATTTCTACGAATGTCCAGAATCTGATCGACACCACCTCATTCTAGCCGGTACTCTGAGTGTGGATAGATGCACAGCGCATCTATCAAAAAGTAGCACTCCGGGACAAAAAGCTGAGGAGAACGGTGTTGAGGCGCGTGAGAGGCAACCCAGGTGTCTCACATACATGATTTGGCAAAGAAATACGATTCCAACTCCAATAAAAACTTCGATGAAATTTATCAGAAGCAGATAATTTCTCATCTCCATGCGAGGTTCTAGGAGTGGACAGTATAGTTAAGTTAGAACGTTATAATGATAAGAAGAAATGAAGAAATGAACTTGTATCTTTCAATTTCAAAGCCTGCCGTCACCCTATTCGGAACTATCAATACACTTTCTCTTCATTTCTTCTATTCGTCTCCATTGTAGTTGGTCCATGGCTGTACCTCGCCAGCCTTGCTGTATGCGGAGAGCCTGCAGGTCGTCTTCTACTTGATCGATCCACCTTGCTCGTTGCGCGCCTCTTCTTCTTGTACCCGTCGGTTCGTTTTCGAAAACCATTTTAACAGGGCTGTCGTCCGACATTCTTTCGACATGCTCAGCTCATCATAAAGGGCGATACGGTCAAAATTTGGTCAATATCAACTTGACGTATTTCTTTCAATTTTGCATTTAAAAAACCTGAACACCCCTCATTTTGAAGGTGTGTGTGTAGAATGTTGCTCCTATTTTGATTTTGGAATTCACTCTTCAGTTGTCAAAATGCCGTCCAAGCAAGAAGAGCAGCGTATCAAAATTTTGCTCGCGCATCGCGAAAATCCGAGCTACTCGCACGCAAAGTTGGCAAAATCGCTAAAAGTTGCCAAATCAACCATTACAAATGTAATTAAAGTGTTTGGGGAACGTTTGTCGACAGCCAGAAAGTCTGGATTGGGGGGAAATCGAAAACCGGAAGCCGCTGAGACGACAAAGAGAGTTGCCGGTAGTTTCAAGCGAAACCCTAACCTATCTCTCCGAGATGCCGCAAATAAGCTGGGTGTATCGTCTACAACCGTGCATCGAGCCAAAAACGAGCCGGACTATCGACTTACAAGAAGGTAGTGACTCCAAATCGCGATGATAAACAAAATACGACGGCCAAAGCGCGATCCCGGAGGCTGTACACGACGATGCTGACGAAGTTTGACTGCGTGGTAATGGACGACGAAACCTACGTCAAAGCCGACTACAAGCAGCTTCCGGGACAGGAGTTTTATACGGCAAAAGGAAGGGGAAAGGTAGCAGATATTTTCAAGCACACGAAACCGTCAAAGTTCGCAAAGAAATATCTGGTTTGGCAAGCCATCTGTACCTGTGGCTTGAAAAGCAGCATTTTCATAGCTTCCGGGACTGTCAACCAAGAAATTAACGTGAAAGAGTGTTTGAATAAACGTCTGCTGCCTTTCCTGAAGAAACACGGTTTTTCCGTACTGTTTTGGCCGGATTTGGCATCTTGCCATTACGGTAAAAAGGCCATGGAGTGGTACGCCGCCAACAACGTGCAGGTGGTTCCTGGCGACAAGAACCCTCCCAACACGCCAGAGCTCCGCCCAATTGAGAAATACTGGGCTATTGTCAAGCGGAACCTAAAGAAGACCAAAAACTGCTAAGGACGAGCAGCAGTTCAAGGCAAAACTGGCTTTCTGCGGCGAAGAAGGTGGACAAGGTGGCTGTACAAAATCTGATGGCAGGGGTCAAGCGTAAGGTCTGGCAATTCGGATTTGGAAAAGTGGAAGCCTAACTGAATATTTTTCCTGAATTTTATACTAATTGAACTTGAAAAAGAAATTTAATTTGATTTTTTAAATAAACGATTTCACCGATTTTCACGCGTTTTCCTTTGACCAAATTTTGACCGTATCACCCTTTAGTTGACCGATTTAAGCGATGTGTACGATGAAAGGTTCTCCCAGCAACTGATGCAGTTCGTGGTTCATTCGCCTCCTCCACGTTCCGTCTTCCATCTGCACTCCACCGTAGATGGTACGCAGCACATTCCGTTCAAAGACATCAAGGGGGTCCTCCACTAGCAATGTTAATGTTTCATGGCCGTAGAGAATTAATGGTCGAATTAATGTCTTGCCAGCCATAATGCGCCTTTGTATCTCTCTGCTAGTGTCATTATCAGAAATCACCAATGAGTCCAGATACACGAATTCGCCTAATACCTCGATTTCATCACCGTCGATCTGAACCCGTGCCAGCTTCAACCTTAAGTCTGATGTACGTGTCCGCCATTGTCTCAAAATTACGTGCTACGATATCAACGTCGTCGGCGAAGCCAAATAGTTGGACAGACTTCATGAAGATCGTGCCACTCGTGTCTATCCCAGCTCTTCGAATCATGCCCTCAAATGCAATGTTAAACAACAAACAGGACAATCTATCACCTCGCCGTAACCTTCTCGGAGATTCGAAGGGACTCGAGAGTGTCCTCAAAACTTGGACGATACACATCACTCGATCCATCGTTGCTTTGACGAGCAATATATATACGGAACCGGTTGTACGGAACCGGTTAGCATGACATCGCACACGCAGTTTGGCATTGCCCGGATAATGATGCCTCTAGAGCACGACTATTTACAAATTCCTTTGTCTGATCTAAGAGTGTAAAGTCATCTCCCTCCTCCTATCCAGTCTCTAACAAATCCTGTCATTGTGTCGCTATCCTGTTATACTATCCTTTTGTTTCCGTGCTAATTGAAGCTGTGGTCACCCATCTGCGGTTTAGTTACTGAAATGGGCCACAGGCACCGAGGATATGCTAGGTGTAGCAACCGTGAGTAGCAAATAATGGCTTAAATAAGTGGCTAGATGTGATTCGTTGTTATGTCGTGATTTTCCGTGAAGACGTGTTCTGCAACTGTCGATTTGAAGTTATGTAAAATTCTTTCTCATTCTGTTTGACGGCCTTAGTCACCTTCGCTAGATGCTCTTTGAACCTTGTTACCATGGTTCTCTTTGTTTGACCTACATATTTTGCTGCAGTGTTTACACTTGATTTTGTATACTCTGCTCTGCCCAATTTGTCTACTGAATCTTTGGTGGAGCCTAACAACGATGCCAATTGATTGTGCCTACAAGAGAAAACTAAGTCAAAACCAAATTCCCCAAGTCGTGGTTTCAGTTTTTGCGTAATGTCGTAATCGAAGGGGCCGGATACACGTTTCAGGGATTCAGGTGAATCGGAGAGAGTTGTTTGCGATTTCCTAGTAGTGAGAGAATCATTAGAAGTTTGTGGTACAGTCACCGCCAGAAAAAAGTGCCCACCTACCCCAGTTTCTCCTTTTTGTGCAGCAAACTGTAAAATAAGTGAAAGATCCTAAGTTTTGTTGTTTTGACGGCATATTTATTATGTTTTTTTCTTGTCTGGTACATAAAAAACACACCTGCAAATTCATTTTTTTCTTCAAGAAAGATCAAACTCTAGTAGAAATCATGCATGTCAAAATAAAGTGCTCACTTCTTATTTTCTTGAAAAAAAAAACAAGTTGTAGATCCAGTCAGTTGAGCGATCAGTAGTTAATGTGTCCTTCCCTGACCTTCAACAGCTTTTGCAAACTTTTCGGCATACTCTCCATCAGATTCTTCAGGTGTTGTGGGTCAAGATCATCCCAGGCGTTCACAAGAGCTTGAAAATAGTTATGTTTGTTGGTAACTCCTGTCTTATCAACTCGTGAATCCAAGATGGCCCACAGATTCTCTATTGGGTTCAGATCTGGACTCTGTGGAGCCCATTCCATAGGTTTAATACGGCAGGAACGGAAGAATGCCTTCGACTTCTTCGCGGTATGTTTTGGGTAATTATCTTGCTGGAACACAAATTTGTTTTCCAGGCTTGTTTTAATCAACGAAACCTCCAAATTCTCACGCAATATGTCGATGTAGGAATCTGCTGTCATGATACCATCGATTTTTACCAACCAAAGCACCAACACCCGCCCAAGAAAAACACCCCCACACCATTTCGTTCCCTCCACCATGCTTAACTGTGCCCTGGATATGTCGATAATGAAGCGCCTCTCCAGGTCTACGCCATACACGAGTTCGTTTTATGCTGTTGAACAACTCGAATATTTGGACTCATCAGTCGTTTCGCTTTGTTGACTTTGCTAATAAAAGGTAACTTCTTACAAAACCTGCTCTTCATACCCTGTTCAGCGATCCTTCTGCGTAGATTCCTGTCCGAGATCGGTTGTTGAATCACTTCCTTGAGCTCCCTGAGGGTAACCTTCGGATGTTACTTAATTTCTCGAATGATTCTCGCATCTGTTCGGGAATCTGTTCTACGTTTCCTCCCCCTTCCTGGGCGATCAGCTACTGAACCATAGGTTTTGTATTTTGCGAAAAGTTTGGTAACCGCTGCATTGCTGTATCCATACTTTTCACCAATCTTGCGATGCGATTCACCTTTCATGATGTCACGAATCTTCAAGGGAATAGTTTTGCTTGCCACCGTATTATCCATGGTTATTTAGATAACTCGCACTGAATCTTTCTGACCGACAACTGAAATCCGTAAAAAGATCAACAAACACTTGGAAACGTCAAAAAAATTGAATACGAGGGGCGTTTGGATGTAAACATTACATACACATAATATATTTTCAATTGGGAACTTTATTATGACACACCAAATTTACCCCACGCATGGTTCAAAAAAGGTCCTCCCTTAGCTCAGTCAGTAAAGGCGCAGCTACAAAGCAACACCATGCTGGAGGTGGCTGGGTTCGATTCCCGGTCTGGTCTAGGAATTTTTCGTTAAGGAATATTTCTCGACTCCCTGGGCATAATAGCGTATGATTGTACTTGCCACACAATCATACTAATGCAAGAATGGTAACTGGCATCGAAAGCTCTCAAATAATAACTGTGGAAGTGCATTTAGAACACTGATATGTGAGCAAGCAATAAAGCTAATTGTGAAAGCAATAAGCTTGAAATGCTAAAAAAGAAGAAGATGAAGAAATTTTGAAACCAAATCATACGAAACTCGTCAAAAAATGTGTTGGACAGTATTGAATTTCCTCTTTCCAAACCAAAATAAATATGACGATTTGAAAATAAGCAATAAAAAAGAAGACAAATGGCAGACACTTGAAGCTGTATAATATAAATATGTATTTTAATAACAATCAATAACGCATGCCAGCCACTCGATGGCACTATATCTATGACACCCATATCGATGACTTCTACCCTTACCACCCTTTTTCTCAGTTAGGCTCATGCAGCGCCAATTAGCACAATTTTGTCGAAAAAACGACAAAATAATTCCGGAAAATGAGCCTATTCTCTACCAATTGTTGGCAACATCTGGCTAATGATGCTAAACAAGTAGATACTACATCACCTTTGTGCATATGTCCATGTAGCTGGCGTACGAGTTTGCTGCATTTATTCATCTATAATCCACCGCGGTTCACTCTTTCGCTCGTTGCGTAGATCCGTGCATCCCGCCACTATGCGGTCAGAGATCTATCCATGACAACATTCACGCCAGAGTGAAAATATGGGAAGACCGGCCTTCGATTTGCTGCTGCCCGCCAGAGCTTCCACAAATGGGATGGTAATCACTAAATAAGACTCATTAGCCGGACGCGACAGATGTGAGAACAATTATTCCAATCCGGGCAGTAAATGTAATTCACTGAAAATTCACTCCATCAAAGTTTACAATGCATCGGTCGAAATTCGCCATTCTCATCGGAGTCAACTGGGCACTTTGTTGTGTGCATGCGGTTTGAAATTTGGCTCGTTAACTTTTGACTATCCGTACGATTGTTGACACGATGCCAATGGGACGGTAGGTAGATTCATTTAGTAAAATGTCGGGAAAACAGCAAACATTAAAGCCACTGAAGATCAAAGTTTTGGTTGGTTGAATCCATTGTGGCGGACTTTCTTCTAGTCGTAGAGATTACTTTCACGAAGCGCAACGTGTGCCAAATGTAATAAATCTATGGGACAAGCATCATAAGCCGTAAATTTCTCGTAGCTAAAGAGCGGAAAGTAACGTGAATTATAGTTCAGCATAACAGCTGACAGCTGGTAATTAGTGACGATGCTAATGATTCTAAAATTGTATGATAAACGGTGCAAACTGATTGCACGGAGGGAAAAAAACGGCAATGAGTAAGAAGACCACAACGCATTATTCGTAGCATCATGTTCTCCTCCTCATTTAGATTCCCTAAGCAGATAAAACCCACTCGATGAAATACCTTCAGGAAGGGTCTTTTCGTTGAAGTTGAAATGATTTTTACTCTAATTTAATTATCCACCACCGAACCGAGCAAGGACCTTATTTCCGTTGTCGTTGTCGGCGTCGGTACTAGCATTTTAGGGCATTGCACAATGGTTGAAAAAAAGTAGGAATTTCGGTCAAGTTTTTGAGCTGTGCTGCTGCATTATTCTCGCGTAACATCAGAAAAGGACCTATCCATGATGATTGATTTTCTTCATTGAGTTTTTGTTTTAGCACAGCAAAAGAAGAGAATTTGCGGTTCTAACTGCCGTTAAGGTGGTTCGAAGACGTTGTTAGTTTGTACATTCTACAAAGTTCTAGTTTCAGGAAAACGCCTTTGCAATCACGTTTTTTGAAGAAGAGAAAATTTATCAACAAGAGAAAATGCCATGTTCTAATGATACTGTGACGACGAGTAACCGTTTGCCGGTGATATGCCTAGTTACCACAGGACATATACGGTGGCCGTTAGTGGGTTGCGAAAAGTCAGGGAATCAAAACAAAACCAATCATAATTCATTAGACATTGTGAAGTGAATGTAAAGTCGGCTAAAGATAATTGTTGGAAACTAAAGTTATTATAAATTATTATTATTATTAGCGAGATTATTATTTGAAATCAGGAGAGAATTCGTTCGTACGTTTATTGTAAGTAGACTGCTATTGCGCAGGAGAATAAAATAATATAAATTTGTATTATTTATCAGGTTACAACTACTACTATCCGCCTGCAGTACAGGAATTCTTTTAGCAAGAAACTAATAATTGTAAGTAGATTTGTAAATAACATTCACCGTGAAACTAAAATATAATTAATTTACAGCTAAAGCTGATCCCTACAAACTACGAGATGTAGTACGGGACTGCTAAGAAACGTTTCTATAGATACTATACACGAGTGAAATTCTCAACGGTGAAATTCGCTTGTGAGTGCACCCACGGATTGACAAATACAGGTAGTACACTAGGATCATAATTTGTTGTAGTTACTTGATCACGACTTAGCAAGTCATATTTATGTTATTTCAACTGAATGGGAACAAGTGTGCTTATAATGAAACTTCAAGTTAATAATTTCTGAAAAATATATTATATCTTCAAGAAAGAGAGAAGGAGAGAGTTGCGCATTAGAATGATGACTGCCAACTGGATCACACAGAACAGTACATGATTTGGTTCGTCATCTCACGACTTACTGGCTGGCTACAAATCCACCGCTGGACTTAATCAACAGGCTGCTCACTAGCCACTGCCAGCTGCCAATCCAACGCTTGATTATCGAAGCTTCTATCAGCTCCAAGACTGCCGAATGAATATAGATTTCAGCAAAAGTACATTCTATGGCGGTAGCTGCTGCATATGAGACCTTTGCTACTCACATTCGAAATATGTGAAAAGAAAATACTGTGTATTTAGTTTTGTTTCAAGTTTTTATTGGTAGGGAGACAATCGGACTGGACATCAAGGAAATAGACTACAATCAGAAACGTATTTATTGATCGGATGTTGAAGTAAGACTAATGAAAATTGAAAATGTCATTGTGCAAAATGTTGCTTTGCTTAGTTATGGCATGCTGCGTTGCATACTCTCAACACTCCTCCTCAACGCTGCTGCTGCTGTAAACCACACTGCAGCCGAAGAACCTCCAAGCGTACCCGTGATAATGGTTTAGTCAAGCGATCCGCTGCCATCCTTTCCGTTGGACAGTATTCGTAATTGATAACGCCTTTCGTCTTCAGGTCCTTGGCGTAATGGAATTTCGTAGAGATGTGTTTCGTGCGATTGCTGAACTTTTCATTGTCCAGCATCTTCAAACAGCTTTGGTTGTCCATGAATAACATCACTTCTGTTTTCTCACCAAGGTCTTCCAACAGTCTCTGCAGCCAAACCGTTTCTTGAGATGCCTCGGAAAGTGCTACGAACTCCGCCTCTGCAGTGGACCATGAAACGCAGCTCTGCTTACGGCATGCCCAGGAAATTGTGCCTCCACAGTATTTGAACATGTATCCGCTGTTGGATTTCCGATCGTGACGGCATTCTGCCTAATCGGCATCGGCGTAACCAACCAGACCAGAAGAATCGTCACTGCTACTCAGTTGAAGCTTTACATCAGCCGTCCCCTTCAGCTTCGCCATTCGCTTCAACTCGTTCCAGTCACGTAGGGTTGGGCAACTCACCTTACGACTCAGGATCGAAATTGACGCTGCGATATCTGGTCTGCTGTTGACTGCGATGTACAACAACTGCCCAACTATCTGCTGGTACTCTTATTATTTGGAAGCGCGTCATCGTCCTCTTTTGTCTTACCTCTTTTGTCGTCTCGTCCACTAAGGGGAATGCTTTTGAAATTTTGCTATAACCTACGAACCTCAGCTTGACTGCCTTACTATCCAGCGCACCTCGTTTCGCATTTGGCACATGACAGTATGCATCCACGCCAAACCGTTGAATGTGTCCGAGTTTGGGCTTCTCCCGAACCACCGTTCATATGGTGTGTTACTGATCGAACGCGACGGCAGCCTATTCTGCAAATATAGCTTGCCGTCACCACTGCCTCTCCCCAGAAACGCAAATTCTTCCGTTCAGCTACCCCGTTTTGCTGTGGGGTGTACAGTGCCGTAAGCTGCCCGATGATACCGTTTTGCTTCAAGAATGCTTTGAATTTCTTGCCGGTGTACTCACCATCACGGTCCGACCGTAGAATTTTGGACTTCTTTCCAAACTGCGTCTTTACAAGCTCGATAGACTCCTTCAGTTTCTGGAACGTTTCAGATTTCACCCGTAGCAAATAGACGACCGTGTACTTGCTGTAATCGTCAATGAACGTAACGAAGCATCGCTTGCCGCCCAGAGTCGTCGTACGCATCGGTCCACAAATATCGGTGTGAACCAAATCCATCACCGCAGATGACACACTTTCGGACGCCTTCGGAAACGGTACTCCTTGCATCTTCCCTTCAATGCATACTTCACATGCACCAGTGCAGCTGCAACTCTTCACTTTCACCCCATTAGCCACCGTTTGAAATTTCAACACCGCCTCACAGTGTCTGTGGCCCAACCGCCTATGCCACGCATGAACGCAGTCGTCGCTCGTCGTTACCATGGATACGCTTTCGGTAGATTGACGCAGCACGAACAAATTTCCTACGGACTCTGCCGTCGCGTAGACCTTTTCACCTCTCGTAATTCTCGCTCTACTTGCATCGAACGTGACGACGAATCGCTTCTGCACCAGCCGCTTCACAGATAACAAATTTGACTTCATTCCTGGAACGTACAAAGCGCAGTCAATTGACACTTCACGTCGTTACAGGTATCTTTCCATAACCGCGACCTTTCGAACGTGCTTTCGTCCCGTTGGCGACCCAAACATCCTCCGTAGCTGCATCGTCCAGATTCTGGAAGAAGTCCCTATAATTTGTGATGGGCAAGTCGCACTGGAATCCAAAATCCATTGGTTCTCCGCTTGATTCGCACATCCAGTGAGGAACGCGTAGTGATTATCATCGTCATGCTGCTCCACGTGGTTGATTTTGTGTTGCTTGGCTACCGCTTCTGGTTGCTTGGTTACAGGTCCGCTTCCTTTCACAGCTTTCCATGCTCGACATTTTTTACAGTCTACCTTCTGGTGGCCCAACTTTTTGTAGAAGAAACACCGATCCTTTTCGGCCTTCGAATCTGCATACAGAACCCTCCTCGTCACCTTTGCGCTGCTTCTTTTGCTGCCACTCGTCAATCAGCTTACCCTTCACCATGTTCAGAGTCAAATCATCCTCCGGTCGGGCTTTGAGAGCGGTAACCAACGTCTCGTACTCCTCCAGCAGACTGCTGAATAAAATGGCGACCAGCCACTGATCATCCAGGATTTTTTCCGGTTGCAAATTGTTGAGCTTCTCAAACAACTCCGCCATCTTCGAAACGTGCACTTCCATATTTCCGTGTTTCTCCAGGCGTAAGCTGCAGATTTTCCGCATCACAGAAACCTTCGTCGTCAGCGTTTTCTTCACATGGAACGTTTCCAGAGCTTTCCACGCTTCCGCCGCCGATTTGGGCTTCCTTATGTGGATTAACTGGTTGTCCTCCACGGCCAATCCGATCGATGCCAGCGCTTGCTCATCCTTGGTCTTCCACACGCTCGTGACTGGTTCCGGTTTCGCATCTGCTACAGCCGTCCAGTTGCCTTCCTTGGTCAGCAAAAGCTTCATTCTGAAGCTTCTGAGCCATTAAGCTTCGAGAATGACACGAGCCTTTCTCCCATCTCGGTGGATCTTGAATAGCTATTTTCTTCACCAGTTCCAACTCGCTAGCTAAGGCTCATAACCTATTGGTAGGGAGACAATCGGACTGGACTTCAAGGAACTAGACTACAATCAGAAACTTCTTTATTAATCGGATATTGAAGTAAGACTAATGAAAATTTAAAATGTCATTGTGCAAAATGTTGCTTTGATTAGTTATGGCATGCTGCGTTGCATACTCTCAACAGTTTTTGTGTAGGTCAGTATTTTAAAATTTCTATATGAAGCCAAAAAATTTAAAGCAAACTATTGTTGTGAGTTAGACAAATTAATATGTGTTGTCACGTCACCTCCGTCCTACAACTCAACTGCGGCCTAAAAGGCCTTTGGTCATCCAACACAATGACCAATCAACCGGTGATTGTTGTAAATAGCTGAAAAGAAGAAAGCCATTGACAGTTCAAAGCATGCAATTCTTATCCTAAGTGAAATTGATTATTCTATAAGTGAAATCATCTAAATTAGGATTAAAATTATTTAAAGTTAAACGAAAGTGTTATAACTAGCTCTCGGAAGTGTAAATATGCTTCTCCACATGTGCACCTTTGGGGATTTTCGGTCCTCAGGTTTGGTCGTTTCCGTAGACCTTGCTTTCTATTCAGGATCAACGAACCTAACTCACCTAACGAACCTAACTCACCTAACCTAACTCAAGATCAACGGACCCTAACTCACCTAATTTCTACTGACTTGACTTTTATTTTCATTATAAATTTTAACTGCACCAATATCCAATTTAACCAATAACAAAAAATATCCCCGAAACACCTCTTGGCAGGTCGTCCCTGTCTCGATTACATCTATCACTACGGTTTGCGGCGACGCTTTGACGCCTGATCGCATCCTAAAGGTCGTTGGGCACGGTTACCAGCTTGCCGGCTTCTGCGCCGACAGTCTCCCCCGGGTGTAATCCGGAGTGCTCCGGAGTCTCATTGTGGTCTTTCAGGTCAAGCAACGCAAATCGTGACACAGGCCTCACCACGCTTTTCTGTCCAATCTTCACGGCCGCTTATCGATGGCGGCCATCTGGGTTGGAAATCGTGTTCACGATACGGCCTTGTTCCCATCCGTTGCGTTTCCTTGGCGTCGTGACCAACTCTAAATCCCCTGCTTGTAATGCTCGAACTTCATCGAACCACTTCGGTTGCCGACGGATTACCGGCAGATATTCTACCAGCCTAGAATATGTTCAACTGTCGCTGGATTAGCTCCCATGATTTCCCCAGTATTTGTCGGCGAACTAGCTCACTGGGCTGCTATTATTCCATTTACTCGTGGTTTCGTCCCGTTGGAGCTCAGCAACAGGAAATGGTTTGGCGTAAGAGCCTCTGTATCTGCAGATTCGAGGGGTAAGTACGACAGAAGCCTTAAGTTCACCATGTATTCAGCTTCTCCGTCAGCTAGCAGCCTCGTCTTCAAGCTGCCCTTCGGAGTACGCCTCGACCATGGCAGTCTTTACCAACTGTACCAAGCGCTCCAATTTCGTTAACGAAAAATGTGCCCATTAGCCTGGGACACGAACAAATGGAAAAAAAATATTCGCTCCCTTTCCTTGGACAATTTCTAAGAGGAAAATTGGGTTCACTTATTTTTAGATGGCAACGGGTCACCTCGCCAGATTATTCTATGTAAAAGTAGGTTTTTCCATAGAAAATCCTATGTAAAATTAAAACCTCGGGCGCAAAAATATAGTTTCACCGATTGCGCTGAAATTTTGCACAGTAATTATAAGACCTAACGAGCTTTCAAAACTCAAAAGGGAACTGGAATTTGAATTTTGACCCAGGCTAGTGCCCATGTGCGGTGCTTCCGGTTGAATGAAGTTCCACTTCGTGTTGGTGCTGGTGAATGTCGTAGACAGTCCCTGGCCAATCTGGTGTCGCAGCACTCGATCGGCACCTTGGAAGTTCGTGCCATTGTCGCTAAAGAGCTCGGTCAGTGCTTCTCGGTGAATTACGAATCGACTTATTCAGGAGACGCAGGATTCGGTAGTTAGTTGATAGGCGACTTCGAGGTGGACAGCGCGAACTGTCAGGCACATTAATAAGGCGATCCACCGTTTGACGTTGTACCTTCCCAGCTTCACCCCAAGGAACCCAAATTGGCCAACTCCTGTGCAGGTAAGGACTCTTTCGTGGTGGGCAAGACGTGAAGCTGGAAGGGGTGCCATCGGCGGAATTGCTGGTCAGCTCGACGGATTGTACAGGCAGCGCGATCACGGCTCATCTTTTCGACTAACAAACGAAGTCTTGGAATGGTGTACAGCGGTCGGACCTCGTTAACCACTGTTTCTGCGTTTCCGTGATGGTAGCGGCGGTGATATTGGAGCACCAGAAGCTCAGTGACTCGATGCTCCTTCGAAAGGATGGTGGGATGGCGTACATCGAAGCCACGCTCACGTAGCATGCCATCCTCGTCGTTGCTCTGTTCGATAATGCGGCGACCGCATGTGGGTAGGATTCACGCTGCACTAGCTTGATAATGGTTTCCTCGGCTGCTCGAAGCTCCGACTGTTGTAGTGGTCCGGTATATTTCGGCTGTTTCATAGACGCGTTACTCAGAAATCTTAAAACGAATGCTAGGGCTCGTTGCAGTCTTTCCCAGGAAGAGAACCGGTCAATACAGATAGTGAGCTCGAGCAAACTGTGATGCAGACTCGATGCACGAATTTCTTCGGTGGTAGAGATCAATGGTTCGTTGGTACTTCGCTTCCGGAAGACAAAAAAAAGTTGGGTCCTTGAAACCACTTGCTGGCTTGGTCAAAGAACGGGCCACTTTCCCATTTCGTAGCTTCATCCGCTAGATTGGTTTTCGACAGTACCCATCACCACTGATCTGCCGTTGTATGCTACAGGATCTCTCTTTCTCGAAAGTACACAAACTGCCGATAGTTCCGTGGATCAGCTTTTATCCAGGCCAACGCTGTTCTGGAATCCGACCAATACGTTTCCTAGATTACTGGAATCTCGCGATTTTGTACGATGAATTTTAGCCACCGTGAACCAAGAATGTATGCCTGCAGATCCAATCTGGGAATTGACCATGGTTTCAGTGGAGCGACCTTTAATTAGGCAGCGATTAAGCAGCACTGCGGATCTCCGTCCTCGTCGGGCGTACGCAGATAGATCGCACACGAGTACGCCGTTTCGCTGGCATCCACGAACACGTGGGTTTCAGAATACTGGTAAGTGTTTCTTGTAGCACCTTGGAAGTAACATCTCCGGAGGCGGAGCTCGGCGATGTGTTCGATCATCTGAATATGAAAACATCTGCTATTTCACGTATACTTCACTGTCACTGACCTGCTCGTTCCATTCCAAACCTTCGCGACACAGATCTTGTGTAAGAACCTTGCCATGAATGATGGCGAAAATAACCCTAGCGGGTCAAATAGTGTCATCACACATCGGAGTACCTGCCTCTTCGTTGGCTGTGTAGCGTTAAGAACCAGCGCTTGCATTTGATCGCCTATCTGGGTAGAGAAGCTCAATTGGCACGTTGGTTGTTGGGCTTTAGAGTTTACAGAGCACCCTTTCGGTTTTCTCTCCTTTGGCTGGGTTCAGCTGTTTATTTACATCTTGTTGTACTTCGCCTAGATGTCTGACTAGAGCACTGCTATTCGAACGTCAGTTGTGTAGCCTAAATCCTCTGTATTCATGAACTTGACACACGTCCCTAGCTTCTATTGCTGCCTCTTCAGACAGAGCTGAAACTCGGCAGATAATCATCCACGTAGTGGTCACGAACGATTGCTTCCGGATAGAGTTCAGAATGTTGTTCGGCGTGCCGGTTTTTAACGAGTTGCACCAGCGCTGGCGACCAGGTGCTTCCACATATGGCGGCATCCATAACTTAGACGGTAGGGATGGATCGATGTGCCACAAGAATAGTTGACAAATTTTATCTTCTGCTGGGATTTGAAGTTGGTGGAACATCTCCTGAACATCTGAGCTGACTGCCACCCAATACAGCCTGAAGCGAAACAGTACCCCTGGAAAAAAATAAGTTGATTCAAACCTATGAGTAGTGCGCTGTTCAGCGATAAGCCATCTACTTCCGTTACTGCGTCCTAGATCAGACGGACTTTCCCGGGCTTTTAGTGTTTACCACTGCGGTAAGTACTACACCCTACTTGGGTTTGCTGGTTCAAGTTCCGCTTTAGTCGCCTTACGTGCGTAACCCTTTTCCTCATACTCGCGTATTTGCCGGTAAAGATTGTTCTTCAGTTCGTATTACAGCATTCTAGACATTCTAGCCGACGCTTAGCCATCGAAAAACTATCAGGAAATTCCACCTGGCCCTTCTTCCAGAGCAATCCCGTCTCTCGAAGCGACTTGCCACTCTTCAGGTTGTGTTTTCCTTGATGGTCAGGGATCGTTGATCTTCGTTCGTAAGTGAAAACTCCACTGGACCAGCTCCAGTTCCCTCAGTGGCGAAGAAGTTTTTCACCAACTCATGAAGAGTCGTGTCGCAGGAGCATTCGCAAGCATGTAGGACTCTCGGTTGCTGTTTCCCCGAGGCCCATAGACGCACCAACCTAGTCTGGTTTTTGCCGCAATCAGTGCAGACGCATCGTCTTCAGGACCTTTCAGTGGCAGTGACAGACGAAGGTTGTCTATACCGATAAGGACCTTCTTCACTGCCAGGATTATTCCGAGAGTCAAAGTGACGTTTGTCACTTGGTGAAGTGAGAAAACTCACCTGCCTGGTGACGTTCATTTGAGTTTACCCAGAAGAGTTACGTCACTGCAAGTGACTTTTTTCACGTCACTTCGACTCTCGGAATAACCCTCCGCATCTTGGTAGCTGGTGACCGGAATACCCTTTAGGTGCTTGTGTAGTTTCAGCGCTTCTCCTATCTGGAAATTTTGATTAATAAGACCAAGGCTGCTAAACAGTCCTTGCATTTAGAAGCTTGTACCGCTTGTTCTGTCTGGTACCGGTGATCTCGACTGTTACCTGTCGAGAGTCCTTCTCTTCACGTGTGGTGTTCCGAGTCTACCGAAAGCACAGAGGTGAGGGGGTACCTTACACCTCCTCCCACAAATTCCCGTGAGCAGCTGCTAGAATCATTCGCACACCCGGGTAATATGATGCAGCACAACATTCTGTCCGAACCAAATCCAACCGGTGTGCAAATGTGTAATCTCCTGACGGGTGTGCTAAATTCGATTCTGCCCCCTCGGCAGTGATTTCCCCCAACAAGTGATTTCCCAACAAGATCCAGCTCGACCAACGCAGCAACAGCTGGCTTCACGGCAGTCCCTGGCTAAAGATCATCCTCGATTCACAGGTGATCCAGCGGAGTGGCCGATTGTCATTTCAAAGTAGTTCTACACAACTGAAGCCTGTGGTTTTTTTCCGACGGCCAAAATATGCTTCGTCTCCAACGGTGTTTATCTGGACCTGCGCTCGAAGCGGTGCGCAGTCGTCGTGTCATCGAGACACTACGTATGCGGTTTGGTCGTCCGGAGTTATGAATCAACGCTATGCTTCATAAAGTGCAAGAAATACCAGCTTCCAAGTCCGACAAATTAGACGCGCTGATTGATTTCGGGATGGCAGTGCAGGAATTATGTGACCCCATCGAAGTTGCGGATGAACGTGCTCACCTATCTAATCCGTCGCTGCTTCAGAAACTTGTCGCGAAACTTCCCGCGGACCATAGAATGATGTGGACGGGATACAAGCGAGGTTTTCAACAAGTCGATCTCGAAACATTCGGCGACTATATGGCGGCAGTGGTAAGGGATGCCACTAGCGTAGTGATCTTTGAACCGGAAGCAAAGCGGAATAGCGTTCGAGACCATCCGAAGAGTAAAAGGTTCGTTAGCTCCCACGCGGCGGAAACCTCTGGAAGAAAAGGTGATTCATCGAGTGAACCGAGGGAAATTTCGAAGCAATTCGATTGCCTCAACTGCCAGAACAATGGATATCGAGTGCGCGAGTGCTATGCGTTCAAGCAATTACATGTTGACGAGTCCGTGCGTTGAGCCTTTGCCAAAGCTACTTATTTAGTCATGGACGACGCACATGTCGAGGGCGCAAACGCAACTAATTTTTATTGACCTTACTTTAATTTTCAATATAAATTTGCACTGCACGTCTATGTTTGTTTTGTTTTAACTTGCCAATGACAAAAAATATCCCGGAAACACCTATTGACAGGTCGTCGCTGTGTCGACGACATCTGTCACTACGTTCTGCAGTGGCGCTTTAACGCCTGATGACCTCGCATCATAAAGCTTGTAGTACACTGTTTGTCCAATAGCCAAATATTTGACATAGGCAGATAGGCATCTGACAAACTTCTATGATATCTGTCAGCTGTCTAGCTCCCTATGCCAAATATTTGGCTATTGGACAAACAGTGTACTACAAGCTTAAAGGTCGATGGCCACGGTTGCCAGCTTGCCGGCTTCAGCACCGACAGAAAGATTTCTGAAATCTAGATAGATATATTCTGATATGTGACTGGAATGAGAAAACATGAATAAACTCCAGATCGTAAGCGTAATAGTAAGTTATCATAATTAAATTTTAAAGGCATGCGAATAAATAAAACTAATAACTACAGTACGGAAATTGCAATAGTTTGACCCGTGAAGTCAAGATAGAACACCTTTCGTATTCGATGGTTCACCGAAATATGCAAGTTTTGTAAAATTGTGCTACATATCAGGCAGATAAATCTTTATATTAGCTTTAGGCTTACCACTGATAATAACTCGTTTGTTATTCAAGATTTTGACCAATTTCCCCACAACATGTGTTTTTAGTTTTTTTTTTTCAGTGTTGATAGAATTAACTAAATTTGAGTTGTTTTCAATTTGAATCTTCGTTCTGACCAGCATCTCACATTATGCTACAGTTTTCTTGACTGAATGTTATTTATGAAAAAACATCAAAAAAATGTATACATGGATAGAATACAACAATAAATTTGAAAACAAATTTTGACCACCACTTTCAATAGAACTGTCGCTATGTGCGTCACTGTTTCCCTTTCTCCATCACGTCCATCATCCGAACCACGTCAGCCACCTCGGCAGCACCGTCCTGAATTAATGTTCAAAACAGAAAATTATTTTCATGGTCACGTTTCAGACATTTAATATTGCCGCGTTTGTTCACTCCTTCACATGCCGGGAGACGAAGAATCTTCTGGGTGGAAGGGATTGGATGCGTTCTTTAAAGGACTCGTTTGAAGGAAATGTGGATTTAGAGTTACTTCACCGGAAATTGAACAGCTCAAGTAAGGAATTTCATTATGACGAGGATGGGCGTATGCACGACTGATTTGCTAAGAGATGTTTTGGGAAAATCGATATTTGCTCTAATGTAGGAGATCCAGTATCTGCAGTGAAGTTATATTTAACGGAATGGAAAGTGCAATTTAAGCATTGAGGCCAAGACAAGCCCTTAGGTTTGTAGAAGGAATACAAAAGATAGAAGTCCAACGTAAACAAATGTCATACAAAAATGTATTTATGAAATCTCAATTACTACATTGGAGGTCAACACTACATATATTTATGCAGTAATTCCATCGAAAAAAGTTATACGATCTCAAGAAATTGGTAATTTTGTTCCTCATCCAAAAAATATGCATTTAAGCGTTTCAATTATTCAAAGTAACTTGTCAACTATTTAACTTACCCATCAATGTAAAGTGGTTTCTATAAGTTCTTTTGACTTTTAGAGAGCTAAGGGATGGGCCATAAACCACGTGTTATATGGTATTTTAAAAACCCCAATTTATTTGTAGTTCTTTGGTCAACAAATTTTTGTTATTGGAAATATTCTTCTGATCAATATGCAACCCAAGGGGTGGACAACTATTTCTGCTAGAATCAAATATGTGAAGAGAACGTATTGATAGGTCCTCCGATAGGCTTTCGGCAGGCTGTGAAAGCTATCGGACTTATGAATACTTTCTCTTTACAGCTTTGGCTCTAGCAGAAATTGTTGTCCACTTCAAGGGTTGCATGTTGATAAGAAGGATATTTCCAATTTCAAATATTATAATTATACGTGCTTCGTGCAACAATAAAAAACATGATTAGTTAAATGTATTTTTTGTTAACTTAAACGGAACATGCGTTCTGGCCAAAGCCCTCTCCCTCTTCCGCGACCAAAACGACAACTTAGTTTTTGGTCATTCTGCAAGTTGGGTTTTTCTGTATTTAAAGTTAATTTGATGAAAATTTCCCGCTTGATCGCAGCAAGCCGTGGTTTGAAGCTGACGTGATCTGTTTTGCTGCGTCGAGCATCACATGGAAGGCTTCTAGAGGAAGAGTGAAAATCAACTACGATTTCTGGTGAGATCTATCTGATTATAACTTAATTTGAACGATACTGCTAAATACGATACGTGCAATCCTCAAAACAATATGCATTGATGATGAAAATGTATGCACAATACTAATAGCCATTTGATGGGGGGCTTGTTGTAGCTGAAAGTGACCTCGGAATGGACGTGAGTAACCATCCATTCTGAAATGGGTCACTGGAACCCAATAAAGGTATCACCTTCCCACTCCTGGGCTTAAAATGTTTGTCGTATAAGACAACAGCTCGTTTAACTGTCAACATTTTTCTTCTATAAAATCACTGCTGGACGGTGGGCGTTGGATTGTACATACATACACACAAATTTGATGAAAACTTTCCACTTGTACAGTGACGAACAATACAATAAGGCCAAAGTCTGATTTTCTTACAAAATGGTCATGTTTGGGGGCTTGTCTTTAATTTTTCCGTGAACAATTAACTGAAATTTTGGTTGTAGTCTAAAAGTAGCCTGATTTTTGTCTGTATCTAATTCACGTTTTTCCATCAACTTTTTTAAAAGTTAAGGAACCAGAAGACCACTTTTTGATTTCCTTGAATGATGCACAAATTTGAAAATCTTGTATTGTTATTTTTTATGTGCGCGTAATTCAATATCATCCAACAATTAAAATTCTTCAACATTTCATTAACTGTGGAAATTAAATGTGGTCTTATTTTTCTGACGAGAATGGTGTCTGTAACTTCTAAAACGATGACCTAAAAATTTTGAATTTGTTGCCCAGGGCATATCCATAAGCCACGTAGACTTATTTAAAAAAAACTCACACCCCCCTCCCCCTCACAGACTTTTCTTTATAAATATTTTAGAAATTTTGTTTGGAGCGTAGACTTTAGTCAAACCCTCCGCCCCCCTCGGAAAAGTCTACGTGGTTTATGAATAGCCCCAAATAAAAATTCAGATTATTACTTTGCTTTACCCAACAAATATAAAAGCTACATAACTGTTACAAATTTGGAGAAGTTGTTCAACATTTTCATGAATAAAACTGAATAACTTCTCCAAATTTGGTTTAATAAGCGGTTATTACAGCCAATATTACAGCTTCAAAATGAAAGACAGGCACCCAAACATGACCATTCTGTGTAGAATCGGGGTTTGGTCTAATTGTATTGACCGTCCTTGTATATGATGAATCTTTTTTTTCCGGTGTTTTCCTCTGATCTGCAAATAATTTTTTAAAAATTAGTTTTTTCTTCAAATCCTTTATGGCAGGGGTATCATACTTTAACTTTACGGGCTAAGCACATGAAACGGTTTATTGCAAAATGAAATAATAACAAGGGAGCATGTTTTAAAACCGATTAATTTAGGCTATAATAATGTTCCTTACATCTCTAGCCAGTCTAAGTCTAAGCCAGTAGAAAAGTCGTATGTTGCATCAACTGTAGACAATTTAATGGACCAATCTGACAGAAATAGTCACAAGGAGGCACAGTCATCTTCCATTTGAATGACATTTGGTTCGTGTTTTCGATATTAAAACGTTTATTTTTCATTGGTCAAGCCCAACTAATGCTAATGCTAATGCTAATGCTAATGCTAATGCTAATGCTAATGCTAATGCTAATGCTAATGCTAATGCTAATGCTAATGCTAATGCTAATGCTAATGCTAATGCTAATGCTAATGCTAATGCTAATGCTAATGCTAATGCTAATGCTAATGCTAATGCTAATGCTAATGCTAATGCTAATGCTAATGCTAATGCTAAGGCTAATGCTAGTGTGGATTTGGTTGATCAAATCAGTTTTGATTTCAATGATAGTTTGATAGCAGAACATTTCATATTGCTCTATAATGTTTGTTGACCATTAAGAATACTAATAAAAACCTATGTTTGAATATTTATTGTAACTTTGTATTGCCCAAAATTATCGTCGCAATTTTAAATCTAAAGTTCTGAACTCCAGGGCAGTTTGGGTGACCTAGATGATCAGAAAACTAAAAAAATTAACTGTTGACCTTCACCCCAAATAGCTACTGTTACAGCAGTAGAGATTATGTTTTGAACTCAAGGACAGTTTGGATGACCCCGATCATCCCAGTTTATCTCGTAATTCTTGTTCACGTTCTAAAATATTCACTAAATATGGTTGAATACGTAGCGTAACTTTTTTCGAAGTAAGAGAGGAAATGTATAAGGCCAGAAAGTATGACGTGATGGAAGAAAAAGAAACTTAGAAGAGAATCAACAGAATGGAAAAGAAATCAAATATATTGCAAAGAATTTTGACGCTTAAGTTGTTTTTAATTAAATGCACAAACTGATATGAATGCAACCTGGTGCAAAATGCTATCAATAACAAAAAACAAACTTTATCTATTTACAATAAATGAATTTGAATTTAAATCAATTTAAATAAGCTTCAAACAAGCTTATTATTAAGCTTATTAAACAAGCTGCACGTTTTATCAATCATCAACTGTTCCCTCGTGGCTGCCAATAGAATCTAAATGCCAGGCCCTCCAACCATTTTACAAATTTTTTCCCTGCGATAGTTGTGTAGTCGTCCCTCTATCGGCTGGAGTACATAAATAAAGCAAGAATAGCTGAGTTCTATCCTATGAATGCTTTTTATTGCATAATTTGCCGACTTTCTTCCGCATTTGACAAACAATTTTTCTGTTGCATAAACGTCAATGCCTATGTAATGCCTATATAAGGTTAAGCGAAAATAAACAGACTTTGTAACTTCTAAATTAACAACTCCGAAAAAAGCAATTATAACTCGAAGCAGAGGACCGACACAAATTCCCCGTAGGGACGTAGCAAAGCCGAAGAAGACGAAGAAGATACCTGCATATTTTCCCACACGCCACATAACTGCCCTAGGATAGTTTATTTTTATTCGTAAAACCAGGCCGTATGTCAACGCATCTCGCGAATGACCGATGATCCACGAGCACATCTTCAGGGACCGCGGTAATTCCCCCCTGGACAGTGACCCACATTTGTCGGTCGGTTGACAGCGGCGTTCTTCTGCAGTGCACTGAAAACGCTCCACTTCGTTACTCGACCACGAAACGTATTCTGAACCGAAAGTAGACAGACAAGCGAAGCAGACAGAACCACGGAACAGTCGTTAGTCGGTTTGAGTTTATTTTTAGTTCAAAGTATTTGCCAACTTCGAGAGACATAAACATATTCTCTGCCCGAATTTTCCACGCTCGGAGCAACGGATAAACAGACGCGGCCGAGAATTCGTGTATCGACACAACGCATAGTGCCTTATCCATCCATTCATCCCTTTTAGATACCAATTAACGAGTAAACCGCGATCCGATGGGTGGTAGTATTTGACGTCACGACTTGGCCATAAATTAGAGCGTGTGCGACCTCATCACTGTGCCGCACGCTCGAGAACCGGTGGACGTCATATCATCGAATTAATCGCGCAAAGTTCGTCTTGCACGGCGTCGGCTTGCTGAGTGGCATGATTTGAGCTGGCAGCTGTATTGCTAAGAAGTATACGTGTATCAGTTATATAGGAACATTCCAAATTGGACCCGGTCGAACACTCGTTGGGGAATGCCATGGGGGAGAGTCGGAATTAGTGTAGCCGGATTTAGTTGGTTTTTTCTGCTAATTGGAGCTGAAGGTGTCAAAAGCAAAAACCGTGAAATTAAGCGAAATGTGCCGCAAACTATGAATTATTGATCCCGTTTTGGCGCGTAGATGTGATTGTGTGGTTTTTGAGAGGCATTTAGATTTAAATTTTAAGATGCTGAGTTGAATCGGATGCTGATGTGTCGACCTACTGGATGACGCTTAGCTTCCAGTACTGTAGCACATGGTATGATTATTAGATTAGAATATTAAGGAAGGTGTTAATGAGGGAGCAGCTAGAATTGTTGATTAATATATCTCTCGATTGTACGTTACTCCGATCATTCGGCGGATTTGCGGTTTTAGGTTCAATATTCATTTAGGTTGCTCCGTACCACTCCATCATAGTTTTAGCTTTTTTTTAAGGTAGAGCTCCCTGTAAATGACGTCGAATACGCGGAGATAGAACTCCCTAGGAATTCCACCACAGGCGAGGGACTTGCGGGGAGCACTCTCTTTGATTGCTGCCAAATTTCATCCGTGGTGATCGGGTTCGAGCAATCATCGTTTAGGGGTCATCTGGTGGGATAATTCGATCGCAGACGAAACTGTTGTCGTTCTAGAGAGTTGAGAAATAGTCGATCATGTCCATTTCAATCGCTCGAGCCTCTGTTATTGTTTCATCCTGTTCTGCCTGCAACTGTTTGATGACTGTCCTCTTCCTTCGCCTCTCTCCCAACTGGAAGATTGAGATGGGTTCTCCAGCCACGTATGTTTCATTTATTCGCATGAACGTGTGCGAAACTCTTCGTTGAAGAGCCAACATTTCATCTTTCAGCTGGTTAAATGCTGTCATCATTTCTGGGTGCTGGTAGAACCCGTTGTTTGCTACCCTTAGGTGACCATAGAGATGCTGGTGGTCATTGTGGAATTCATTGAAGACGATTCGAGATTTCCACACAGAACGATTTGATTTTTGATTTTCGTGAACGAAATCCACTAAAGACTGTATTCGATGAAATTTGGACACACAAAATAGGTCACCAAAAATTTTTCTTGTGCCCGATTCTTTTGAAACTTTCTGGAAATAAATGGTTAAGTTTCGGCATCATTGGTTTATTGAACCTCTTCTCCCAACCCAAATGCCCGCACGTTTGCCTTGATTCCTTTCATCAAATTTTATGCAATGATAGGACCGACTTGCTTACTTACTTTTAACCACACTTTCTTTAGTTCAAGTTCATTTTCTATCAGTTTTGGTGTTTTAACGAGCTTTGCCTTCATGATTGCCCAAAATTTTCAGATGGACGAAGTTCCGGAGTGTTTGGAGGGTTGACGTCTTTTGGTACAAAAACTACATTATTATCTTTGTACCAGTCTAAGACGGGCCGGGCATATTGGCAAGATGCCAAATCCGGCCAAAACAGTGTCGGTTCATCGTGAGATCTCAAGAAGGGCAGAAGTCGTTTTAGGAGGCATTCGTCCTAGTAGATTTGTCCGTTGGCGGTCCCAGAAGTGATGAAGGGCTGACGCATTTTGCCACATCTGCAGATCGCTTACCAGACAAGGAATATTTTGGCGAATTTCGACAGTTTCTTCTTCCGTACACTCTCCGGAACGGCCAACTTAGAGGTGGCGACGTAGTGTTCCTGTCCTGGCATTTGTTTGGTGTCGGCTTTAATGTAGGTCTCATCGTCCATCACAATGCAGAACGGTTTATTCAATCCATGAGCCATAGTTTTTGTCGGTCAGAAGGTGGGGTTGAAGGGACCAAAAATGTCATGCTCTTGTGGCAGACATGGGTTTGCGCTG
The DNA here is from genome assembly GCA_034211315.2 of Aedes japonicus. Lineage (NCBI taxonomy): Eukaryota > Metazoa > Arthropoda > Insecta > Diptera > Culicidae > Aedes > Aedes japonicus. Next base: position 7,168 of record JASCZW010008687.1, on the reverse strand, counting down.
CTCGTAGGTTGTCGCGCAGACTGCTGCTCACATAGATGCGATCGAGGCGCGACTGTGCATTGCGGCAGACGTATGTGAAACCTGAATGACGCGGACATAGTTTTTCCCACACATCGTGGAGCTGTAGTTGTTGGATGGCTGTTTTGAGGGCGGGGCACGTGTTTGGGCTACTCCAATTGCATGCTTGTAGTACGCAGTTAAAGTCGCCAGCCTGAATGACGTGTGGCGGAGGTAGTACGCTAGAGTACCATTATCAAATATTTCACGCGCTGCACGTTTCAAAGAGCCGAAGGGAGCGTAAACGGCCATCCATTATTTTCTCGATGTGAGTGGCCTGGATGTGTTCCTTCATCGTACTAGCTGTACCCTTTCTCGAGTGGTCTACGTTGAAGAAGGCGACAAACCCAGGCAAAGAGAGTTCTTCTCCTTCTACCTACTGTAGACACACGATATCGAGGCTTTAGCTGTTGATAGAGTAGTTGTAGAGGTTCGTAGCGCATTTATTTGTGTAGGGTTCGTGATGGTGCCGATGTTAATCGACGAGATGTTGTAGGACCATTGCTATTTTAGGAAAGTTCTTCCTCTCCCGTCCCGCCAGCTGCGTCATCCCGGTGGGCCTTTTTGCCTGCTGGTCGTCGTCTGCTTCGTCTGTTGCTGCTCGTGCTAAGCGATTCCATTGTAGTATTCGTTTTTTTAAAAACATCATCTAGAGATACCACAGCTTGCGGTAGTGCTAGGAATGACGTTGAAGAACTTTGTCCCGATTGTGGTTGCGAGTGTGGGGTCGTCAAACATGCTTCTGGTTGGGTGCTTGTGTTCGTTTTCGGGCAAGGGAACACGCTCTGGCCCGTAGGCTGTGGTAGCCCGGGAAGTGGTGTGGGTAGAGCAGAAGAAGAAATCTGAGCGGTTGGTTTCACGATCATTGGCTTTACACCAGCTGGTCTAGGTCTAGGTTGTTGACCGGCTGTTGACCTATTACTCGGCCCAGTTTGCTTAGTTACATTCACGTAGCTTTTTTGGAACAATAGCTTCTTGTTTTGGACACATGGGATGCCCGAGTATGCCTGCTCTTTGCAGTAACGTCAGGTTTGTAGTTGTCCCTTGTGAGCAATATGCGCTTCTTCTCCTTCGATGGAGACCCACCATTCGACGTTCGCGCTATTAGCATACGAGCAGACCATATGTCGAGCGGTATGCCTTCGTTTTCGTTGCAATCGTCCCACATAACTTCACGAATCAAAAGCACTTCCCCGAACGTGGATAAAAAGACAATGAACAAAGTCCACGCTCCATACAAAATTTAAAAAAATGTATTGAGAAAGGTCTACAAGGGGGGAGGGGGTCTGGTGTGTTCAAAGCTGAATCTATGTGGTTTATAAACAGGCCCTTACCGAGATGGCTTCCAAGCAAGAAGTGCATCGACAAAAATGTATGGGCGTGGTCGTGGAAATTCAACCTAGTCCCACAGGTGGATCGTGAAACAGTTGGGAGTCGACAATTCGAGGAGACCCAGATGACCAAGCTGGCGAGTGGGCAGCGGACGAATAATGAAGTCGACCGATGCTGTGAACGCAAGAAAGGTGCGAAATTATCCATTTGATTCTGAACGTTGCCAAGCAGGTCAATTATTCTGTCTGGTTCGACCAGCAGACAATGAAGCGGGCTGGACTTCACGTCTCTAAGGTAAGGAAGGCACCTAATCGAACCAATAAACACAATACGCTGGCCAAATATCGCGCCAGCAAGCAGTTCCGCAGGTCGGTGCAGCCGAAACACATGGTAATGAACGACGAGACGAACATTATAGCAGATCCCCGGCCTGGAGTTTTTCGTTGGCAAGTCCCACCTGGATATTCCGAAGAAGTTTCAGAATTGAAGGTCAACAAATTTTCCAGGAAGTTCTTAGCAGCCGTCAGTCGTACATAACGACCGACACCATCACCGGAACATATTTATAATGAAAAATGCCTACAGAAGCACCTGCTTCCCTTCTTCCAGTCCCACAAAGGTGACACTCGGTTTTGGCCGGATCTGGCATCGTGCCATTATGTGAAACCAGTGATGTGGTGGTTCAAAGCCAACATTGTTGTTTTTGTGCTCAAGGAGGCAAACCCACCAAACTCGCTAGCGCTTCGCCCAATAGAAAAATTCAGGGCGGTTATGAACGGTAAGCTTTGGAAACATGGAAGGTCTTCAAGATGGCGCAAGTGTTGCACAGGATTTAATGGGTATCGTTAAGTCCAAGGAGCGGGAATTAAGGCTAGGAGAAGAGCTAGAAAAGAGAAGAGGTCGAATAAAACAGCTTTGCAAAAATGAGTTTTTTGGGATCATTTTAACCTGCGCCATTTTTCTCGAGTACAACCTTCAAACATGGAATAAAAATAGCAATCATAGTTTTTTCATCAAAGACTTCCAGCTAGAGCTAAGTTTTCCACTCAAACGTGCAATGTATTATAAGTGAATGTGATTTGAAGCTGCCCGAATAAAAGTGGAAAGAGACCTTAAAAATCACACAAAAAAACGAAAAAACTTGAGAAACGCGTAAAATTTCCTCTAGTTGAAGTACCCATGAATCAAAACCAACGGCTTAATCAGGGGTGACTGTTTCCGTTAGCTGTTGGGGAATGGGTCTAAAATTCCAATTTTTTTTTTTTCAAATTATTTCATATTTAATTATACGAACAAAAACTCTATCTATCGGACTATTTATTCGATGCACAGATCATGATAGTTAACCAACTTATTACTGTCATTGGGAAAATTTAAAAAAAACATCATCCAGAAAACCAAAATTTTCTTGCCTGCTGAAGAAAATCGCTTTTGCGTATTTTACAGTTGAACGCGTGTACTGGAGGGAATGCAAGAATGTAATGTTGAACATTGAGTGGATTTTTGTTTTGTTTTTAGATTAATTGAAATCATAATCGATTTTATGTTTCTTGCAGTAATTTGCGGTTCTTGTGTGACTTTAGATTATAATGTCCATTATCTGACACTATCACATGCAATGAAAAAGTATGTTTTGGAGCTGTCCTATAGTACTAAACGATAAATCATGCTTCGCTGTTTATCGGAAAATATGGCATCACTGTTGCATTTGAGTGTGCCCATTTGTCCTCTCTTCATTGTTAACAATGGCTATACAAATACGCGAAATACATTTTACACTATACCAACAATTTCCCCCCGCAACACTCGATTCACGGCTGCATCTCTTCATCCTCGGCTCCCCAGATCGTTCAGTGCCTGATCTGCTCATAAAGGCCACTGCGATCCACGCCTTCTTGTACAAGCTGGTACCAACTTTCAAGGGTTGAAATCCGGCATTCTCGCAACATGGCCTGCCCAGCGTATCTCTCTGGCTTTTGCCACCCTTGTAATACTTGCTTCGCCATAGAGTTGAGTGTGATTCGTTTTCTACCGCCACACACCGTTCTCTTGAATACCGTTAGACATGGTCCTAAGCACGTATCGTTCGAATACACCAAGTGTTTGCAAGTCTTCTTCGAGTATGGTCCACGTCTCATGCCGTAGAGGACCATCGGTCTTATAAGAGTTTTGTTCATGGTACATCTGGAGCGGGCGTGAATTTTTTTATGACCACAGTTTTTTCTGGAGTCCATAATAAATAAGAATTCCATTGATGATGCTCTATAAACGATCCAAGGTAAACAAATTCATGCACCACCTCGAAAGTATCCCCGTATATCGTATATCGTAAAACACTTGCGCTCGCTGCCGAAGCTGTTTGACATAATGTAGATGTAAATAAATGTAAATTTTTATGAAGGTTACAATGGTTAATGAAATAAATTGATATATAAATACATAAATTGATATATGTAGTTAAAAATAAATGAACTATTCAATATTAACATATAACTACAATGATCAGTAAAAACATAAGTTTATGAATAATTGAATTAAATAATAAGAACAAAATAAACAACTAAATAAAAAATTCGACCAAAAAAACCAAATCGAAATGCATGTAGACACATAAATAAAAAAAATAATAAAAATTGTTGAAATCATTACATCAATAAATAAATTAATAAATGGATCACTAATTAAAGTCATCAACAAATTTTAAGAAAAAATTATATAACAATTGAAATATTTTATAAGATAAATAAATAAATAAATGAATAAACAAATACTTTTATTAATAAATTAATAAACTCATACAATAATAAATTATCAACTTATTTACCAAAAAGAAATGGAAATTATTATGTAATTGAATGAACAATATAAAAAATAAATAAATAAAACAATATATTAAGAAAAAAATGTATGAAAATATAAAAAAAATAACAACGTTTGACAAGAAAAAAAGATTAACATTTTAATAATTAAATAAATAAAAAACTTAAAACCTAATTCACTGTACAAATAAATTAATTGAGTAATAAATTAAAAAAATTGCAGTAATAAATTTATGTATAAACGAGTATACAAGTAAAACAAAAAATAATTATATACATAATCGATAAAAATATATGTAAATAAATTCATAAATTAATAATGTTTAAATGAAATATAAGAAGATATATGGATTATATAATAACTGAAACAATCAATGAATAAATAAACTCATAAATAAAAATATAAAAAAATCAATAAATAACAAGATAAATTTTTATACATCAAAATGGATTTCTATCTGTCTGCCTGTCTGAACCTTTAAGACTCGAAAACTACTGAACCGATCGGCGTGAAATTTTGTTTGCAAGAGCTGGAAAAGGTTCTTACGATAGTTAGAGAAACCTCCTTTTCTGGAAAGAGGGGCTCCCATACAAATGAAACAAAAATTACTGCACAGCTCGAGAATAAATCAAGCACAGAAAACCAAATTCAGCGTGTGGGAGTTTGTAGAGGCAATCAATATTTCTATGGTAGTTTGAAACCCCCCTCCTCTTTAGAAGGGAAGGCTCCCATACAAATGAAACGGAAGTTTCTGCATAAATCAAAAACTTATCAAGCAAATGGAACCAAATTTTGCATGCAGGAGTTTTTTTTCTATGATGATTTGAGGCCCCTCCCCTCTCCTAGAAAGAGGGCGGTCATACAAATGAAACAGAAATTTCTCCATAACTCTAGAACTAATTCAGCAAATGGAAAAAAATGGCATGAGGGGATATTGGAGGCAGGCAATGTGTGAACGGTGGTTCGAACACCTCTTCTTTCTGGTAGTGAGGGGGGGGGGGTTCTAATACAAATAAAACACACATATGAACCAAACATGAGAATTCCTCCTACTGTTATGGAAATTTGTATAAATGTTGTATCTATGGTTTCGGGACCGGAAAGGGTTCTTATGATGGTTCAAGACTACCCTCGTCTGAAATGGGGGGGGGGAGAGTTCCCATACAAACGAAACACAAATTTCTGCACAACTCGAGAAAAATCAAACAAATGGAAACAAATTTGGCATTGGCATTCGCTGGGTTTTGGAGACAACAAATGTTCGTACGGTAGTCTGAGACCCTCTCCCTATTACGATGGGATGGCTCGTATACAGATAAAATTGATATTTTTTGAATACCTCGAGAACTAATCAAACAAATAGAACCGAATTAAGCATGTGGAGATTTCTTCAAGCAAAAAATGTTTCCACGATGGGGGGGAGGAGCTCTCATACAAATGAAACACAAATTTTAACCAAACATGACAATTTGTATGCAGGAGTTTTTGTAACCGGAGAAAGTTCTTATGATGGTACAAAACCCCATCCATATTTGAAAACGGTATGGAAGGGGGGGGGAGGCTCCAATGCAAATGAAACACATTTTCCTGCAAAACTCGAGAATTGATCAAACAAATGGAGCCAAATTTGACATGTGGAGGTTTATGAAGGCGCGAGAAATGTTTCCACGGTGAGTTCGAGACTCCTCCCCTCTTTAGAAAGGCGAGGAGGAGCTATCATACAAATGAAACAACAAATTTCAATCTAACATGAGAATTATCCCTACTGTTATGAAAATTTGTATGCAGGGGTTTTTGAGGCCGTAAATGGTTCTTATGTTGGGTTGAGACTCCTCCCCGCCCGGAAGGAGAGGCTCCTATAAAAATGAAATACAAATGTTTGCATCACTCGAGAGCTAATCAAGCAACTGGAACCTTATTTGGTATGTGAGGGTTTTGGATCGCAGAAAAAAAACCATGGTAAAAACTAATGATCTAATGGGTATAATTAAAAATACACATCTACGTTTAATTATGCAGAAATTTCTCATATTAGCAAACGAAAATATTTTAACAAAACTCAGTTCCTAAAATACAAAAAAAGCGCAAGTTCTATTATATTTTCATTCATTTAGTTGCTAGCGTAGCACGGCTCGCACCGTATTCAGCTAGTTAATAAATAAGTAAACAAATGAAAAAAAATAATAAATTAACAAAGAAATACAAGAAGAAAAAATGAATTCAGAAAAAAATGAATAAACATAAAAGTAAATAAATATAAAAGAAAATAAAAAAAAAATAAATAAAAAATAAATAAATAAAAACTATATATTAAAAAATAGGTTAATAAATTTGATAGTAAAAATGTTCAAGTCAAAAGAAAACCATAAATTGTATAGTTATACACTGATAGGCAAAATAAAGTGCCCACCTCATCGTTTTTTTAATTTGTCTCATTTACTTGGTTCAAATTAAAGTAAACACACCGTATTTTTTTATTATCTTATTTTTTATATTCTTTTTAAGTTCCACTTATGTAATACTGCAAAAAAAGAGTTTTACTTAAAGAAAAAAAAATCAATTTGTGTTGAAAAAAAAAACAGTGACAACATAAAGTGCCCACTTCATTTAAGCTACAGAAAACATAAATTTAAGTAAAATAAAAGCATTTCAATAACTGATGTGTCCTCCTGCAGGCGTTTCGACATGCTCTCGATCAGGTTCTCTAGGTGCTGTGGATCTAGCTCTTCCCAGGCGCGCTCCAGGGCTTCAAAATAGTTATTTTTATTGGTAACACCAGTTTTGTCAACCCTGGCATCGAGAATCGCCCACAAATTCTCGATGGGATTGAGGTCCGGGCTTTGTGGAGGCCATTCCAGCGGTTTGATCCAACAAGACAGGAAGAAAGACTTGGTCTTCTTGGCAGTATGCTTCGGGTCGTTGTCCTGCTGGAATACGAACTTCTCTTCAAGGTCCGTCT
>JASCZW010008686.1:0-48263 GCA_034211315.2 Aedes japonicus | reverse complement strand
CAGCAAAGTGCTGGCTTCAAGTTGTACTTCGACTAGGTTCAGCAACAGTGAAGAGTCGTAGAGGAGAATGATTGGCCAGTTCGGCAAGCAGAGGTGGCGCGGCAGAAGTCAGGTGAAATGGTGGCACCCAACACCATTCTGGTGATGTAGAATGCCCACCTACAACGCTCATTTTGCAGTATGTAGCCACTACATGGCTCACTAGATGTAGGTTACCGTTTACTCCTGTGCTTGATATAGGGTCTTGGGGTGCTTAAGCCGTTCCCATCTCATAAAGACATATGAAATACAACACATACGAGACCAGAAAATCGCCGTTGATGAACGAGCTCATGCTATCAGCTTTGCTGTTCTTCTCCTGAATTCAGATGCTATCGCTGCTGGGATCGTTATTCATAACGCATGACAGATCCAACGACCGCAACGCGCATATCCACCTTAAATCGCCTATCAGAGGTATCTCGTGGGACCGATGATCTCTCGGTGAATTCGGGACTATAAACCACTTTATATTTGATAGAGTGTATGACTGCAGCAGGCAAACGGAAATAAATATTAATATTAGACGTAGCTTGATCGAGGGTTTGAAATTGCAGCAAAAATTTATTTGTAGTTTGTTGTAGGGAAAACTTCGGTTGCCATACGGTAGAAAATCAGCCGGTTGGGCAGAGACTCATTGCACTACAGAGGCGTGAATGACCAGACGACTGCGCGTTGTTTGATTGTTCTAGCACCACCTGTAAGTAGCACAAGGTCATCTCCACTTTTCTCCGATGATGCCGAAGCTCTACCGTTCGAATTCCTCTTCCGCTGTTCATTCCATATCCGCATATATATATATACGTGTATCCATATGGCGTCGCGCAAATAAATTTGCAGGCAACACTTTTCATACGGCAGATAATCCGATGTTGAAATAGTTTTTATTTGAATTATATATCCAAATGCTTTCGGCTCGGCAATGTGCCCGTAAAAGCAAATTAAGCAGTGCTCTGAATTAAAAGACGTGTACTTGTCATTGATACTTTTATTATTCGGCAACTTTTGCTTTTAATCCGCTTGTCAACGCGTCCCTTCGCTCCGCTTTACCGTACCAACCGTCAGTTAACCTTGTTAATAGTTTCCACCTTTTTCAAAAGTTCTCGAGTTTCATGACTTGATCTTTATGCGTCATTTTTTGTTCAATATTGATTTAGTTCTGTGGGTTAGTATCATAAAGCTTAATACGCAAACACAACTACATCCTGCTCCATCTTCTTCCTCAGTCGCAACAACCTACATTTTACTTCAATCTGCTATTATTGATCTTGACATTCCTTGTTGAGCAAATCATTCTTATACTTCAATCAATTTGTATTAGACTTTGGGGTAAGTTCAGTGCATTTTTAAGCTATTATTGTTGGTACATCTATGGAGTTGTTTTCGAATGATTGCTGACTGGTATTGTATTTGATAGATGGTGTGATGATAACTGATGACGATAAGCTCAGGTGTTAAGTTAATTTGAAGAAAGAAACGATCCTGCTTGAATGTGTTAAAATAGGTAAAAAGCCTAACAGGGTCGCCTGATGCTTACGACTCACCGTGATTATGTACTTTCATGCAATATTATCGAATGGAATGTTCACAGGTTGTCTTAGTATGTATTGAATTAATAGTTGTTGTCGATACAGAAGACTCAGATGAAGAAAGGAAATATCTCGATATTGGAGGAGTTCTACATGAAAACATCTTTGATGTTTTTGAACTGCCGTATGGAAGATCCACCGGTAGATCGAATCGATTCTGCGTGAGGCGATCGAGTTCTTCAGTGCATCGCGTGAATCCTGTATTCGCAACGTAGCTCCAGCAGGTGTAGTACGAATTTACCAGTTCCTTGCATTGTAGATCAGATGAAGCCACTGGATTAACTTCTGGGCACTGGAAGAAAAACAAAAATTTCCGATCGATTAAAGGAATATCACTTCAATTGTCTGTATTGACTTACTTCAGTGCAGCACAGATGAAAGCCTTGAACTACGAGTTGTAGCTTTCTTGTAGGGGCTGTACAATGCAATAATCATACCGATAGTGCTAAGCAGACTTCTGAAATTTCGAATTTTAAATTAACTTCCGAATAAAATTAGCATGCATAAATGCATCTCACCTGTTTGTTAGACTGTGGCCTTCCTTCCCACCAAATCTAGATTGTGAACTTTCGGAAAGCTTTCTCGCCGGTGTAGAATTATACCTATCCCCATTTTTGATATTGTAGTACACTAGAACAGTTCCTATGCATGCATCTCGAGTCGTCTGCCGTAGTGTAAGCTACTTCTTTCGTCTTCATCTTCATCCAACTGCGTGAATAAGTTCATCTCTATTTGTTCTTCCTCCTCATCCATGGAGTTTGAATGACGCTTCGAGGTGTGTAGCGCCTTGGCTATCCCTCCCGTACTTTCCTTCTAGTGTCTCCTTCGGTAGAATCGCTCGTCACTCGCCATGGCTTGGCTCTGACTATGATATCCACCACCGGAAAAGCTGGCCAGGATGAATGGCACAAGGCTTCCACTGCTTTCCGTAATTCCTTCTCAGCCCATGTTGCATCAGTCCTGGATAGTTTTAGCCAACTGTTTTCGCACAACCATCGTGAGCTCGTAATTTTACGACTGCTCAGGTTCGTGGCTCGTCACATTCACTGGCCGTTTCCGATAGCTGGAGATCTGCTGCATATCCGCTGGCTAGAAACTACTTCCTGACGCTCAATCTCCAACTTTGCCCGTACATCACCCCAGCCGTTCTCTTTGGAGCGTTTCATCATGTTTCGTTGGAAATGTTCGCGATTGCAGGGTCGCTACCGCAGTTAAATTGCGACAGAGCAAACATCTGAAGAATCGTACTGGCTTTATCCATCAGGCCAAATGCCTTACCGTTGAGCGTTTCTCGCTTTGGTGTATCTTCCTCGAAACTTTTGTCAGTTTTCACTTCGGGCTTACTTGGAGTAATTGAACGAGTCTTAGCTCGTTCTGAGCCTCGGTTCGTTCGGCGGCTTCGGCTTGGCTGCCTGTCGTTGGTAGAACCGTTTCTGATTTCTTTCCTTCTCATTCGGTTTGCGGAAGCTGATAAAGCGTTCCAAGTCTGGACTTGCGTTTTAAGCCGTGATACTCAGTTGCTCCTTCATTTTGAGTGGATTAACAACTGTTCAATCCAGCGCCGTGTCTACTTGGTTTCGCAGGTCTTCCGTAGTAAGTTGTGGTAAATCTAGCTCGTTCAGATTGAGGTTGATTTGATTCTAACATCATCATAACCTTCTGCTTCGAGCAGCATTGTATGAGGAGAATTCCTGCTCCGATTCATAGGCGTATCGCTCCAAGTCAATCAGTTGGTTTTTCAGGGCCGATCGATCAAGGCATGCTGCTTTCGCGCAGGTGTTCCCGCTGATTCTGGGCTGTTGTCCAATTCTGTTACCATTCCAGAATGTTTTTCTTGACTGGATTCCGTTGCATCTCCGGTATACCGAGAGGGCAAATTCTTCCAAGTTCTTCAGCAGGTTGTCTCGCCTCTTCCGGCGGAGATTCCTACAATCCGGCGTAGCCTCAATTGAACCTGGGGCGAAGTGCGACGTATGCGCAATCAAATTAGATGATAGAACTTCTGCGTTCATCTTCTCGAAGATCGGAGTCTTTCATTTTTCGAGGCTTCGTCGTTCCCAATTGCACCACTTTCATTGGTGCTCTCATCCGTTAGCATGTTGTTCGATCTGGAACTGAAATACGAACGAAATCGAACTAGTCGTCGGATACAGCCTTTCGCAAGCATCTGTGTGGTTCTCAACAAATAGTGTTCTGGATCTTCCACAAGGTTCTTCGATTTTTTCTTCGTAATAATCGTCCATGTTCTCGGAGAGATTATCTACTGCACTCATTGACCTCAATTTCGATAGACATTTTGTTTTTGTCAAAGTTTCTTTAACTATCAGATTTTTAGTAAACCTAATATGCCTGCTGATAATCTTTGACTACGGCAAAACATCACGTTATGTCGTCCGGATACGTCGACATCGTCCCACGCAGTCTGGGTTTGCTGTTTTTCCTGTTTGTATGCGATTCGTAAGTACGAGGAAAACTAAGCGGTGGAAGCAACACTGTCAGAGAAGAAAATTTACTCCTTGTAGCAATTAGATTTTTCTGGAAATACGCATCCATATGCAATCAAATTTTGCGCCCTTTGACCACTTCCGGTGCGTTCTTGCACTACTTTGTAGAAGGCTTACGAAAAATTCAGCAATACGTAATATAAATCCAGGAAAAGAGTTCGATTTAACTACTAATTCCAAGACGAAAAATTTTCACCTCAAACAGCACTGGTGAAAATGAAAACTCACGGGCTATTGACGTTTTCCACGGTTTTCCTTTCAGTAATTTTCCATTCCTTGTGTGCCCGTAGAAATGCACCGTGAGTGCTCGCATGTTCACGATGAGTGGTTTGTGAGTGGCTGCAATTGGCATCCTGACTTTCTCAGTGGGAGAGAGGTGAGAGCCTATACTGTGCTTGTTTACAAACTCCTGGTGACAGTAAATCAAAACCGCGTCAGTTGCATCACGAAACCAATAGTTGTTTGATCGAATTTTTATAAACTAAAACATGTTAATGAAACGATGAAGCTGGAGAAGATTTGCCGTAGTGTTCCTCGGAAAACTGCGCGTCAGACCGATTTTCAAAGCGTACAACGCGAGCAGCTGCTCGCCATTATATGGATGTCGTTCGAATTGATGTCGCTGAAGGGGACGGACTTCCTCAAAACATTTGCAAGCCCTGCGCACAACCTCATAAGAATACAGGAAAAACCTGAGGAATTCAGAGTCAACGAACGAGAACTTCGCGGCAAAATTCTGGGCGAAGGCAAGGTGGATTTCAAAACTGAAGAACATTCGCCAATTTTGCCCGAGGAGTTGAACTCGGTTGTAAGGTAAGGTCATTGGATTTTGTGTGACGGATTTGATGTGTGGTTGATATTCTAATAGGATTTATTTCAAATCATAAGTTTGGCTATTTTTATTTTAGATGGAATTTATTGAAGGGTCTGATTAAAGTTTACTGTTTACGGTTTGCTTCAGATATTTATTTTTTATTCAACCTCGCATTTTTGGAGATATGAATTTCAGTTTTTAGTGGATAGTTGAAACGGTGTTCGAAATGTTGTATTCAAATATGTTTTGAAGCATTTTCAAACCCATATCTGCTGTATAAAATGAGAATTGTGTACCAAATAATTAGCGCGAAAATGGCAACTATATAAGAGAAGAACAGACTTATGATATTGTGCAAACTGCAAGTTGTTCTATTTTAAAACCTATTTTTGGTGGTTTCGAATTTCCATTGACTTTCGACAGTTCGGTCGAATCAATAATTGCTGTAGAATACAGCACTTGAGTTTAATGATCAGAACTCCAATAAGAAAAAAATCTGTGGTGTTGTGTTTCACACACAACCGATTGACGAAGATTACTAACGGTTTGGTTAGTTTCGTAGTTTGCAGTAGCTGAACCTTGCAACGCAGGTACTGTTCTAATAGGACGGTTGAGTAAGTGAGTAAGTAAGTTAGAACATCTAAGAAATTATTTGGCGGCCTCGTGACTGTTGGTATGATAAAAGGGCAACGATTGTTCTGGCTGTAGTTATTGTGTTGATATAATCGACCAGCTGAACCATTATCCTTATCTGAAGGCGATGGAAGCAACTCGGTGGTTGTAAGAACCAATCAAAGTAGTCTGTATGATTTTGAATTATAAATAAAATCAGTTTACCTTACGTTCTCAATCAAACCAGTCGGGGTTTTTTTCCCTCTCTAAAAGGTTATGGGCCGTTGTAAGAGTGCAAGTTGCCATAGTAACGGATAAACAACCAGCGGAAAAATTTTCCACGATGGACCGCTCGGGAATCCAGAAACTCAATGGAGGAAATTACAGCGTTTTTGAGTCATCCGAGATGATCTGTGGAAGTACATCACCGACACTGAACCTGTGAGTACTGCAGAAAATCCAAATGAAGCTGCCAGGACGGCGTGGAGCAGCGGCGATCAGAAGGCTCGGGCGACGATAAGCCTGCTGCTGGAGGATAATCAGCTGGACCTAATCAAGGACTGCAACACGGCGAAGGCGACCTGGGACAAGCTGAAAGGACAGTATGAGAAGGCCGCACTGACGTCAAAGGTGTCACTTCTCAAGTGCATCTGCGACAAGCGATATTCCGACGGTGAGGACGTTGAGCAGCTATTCGAGAGGCTGACGTTGGCCAGCGAGGAGTTGAGCAATAACATGCAGGTAGCTATGGTTCTCCGGAGTCTCCCGGTTTCGTTTTCTACCCTCACCACGGCATTGGAAAGCCGATCAGACGATGAGCTAAAGCTGAATCTGGTCAAATCCAAGGTGGTAGACGTGGTGGCGAAACGTTGTTCGAGCAGATCATCGGAGTCCGTCCTCAAGACGCACGTGACGCAGAAGAAGCTGTTGTGCCATAATTTCCAGAAGCACATGTGTGCGGACCGGTCGATTTGCCGATGCTTGAGCTTGATGAGAGCAGCAAACAGGATTTGGGGTTTGGCCGATGATACTGCAGCGAAGCCGGAAGGAATTGGTTCGTGCCAGGTATCCATGCTTTCTCCGGAGGGTGAAGCATCAAAATTAACTCTCAAGGAAGTGCTGTTGATACCGAAATTCGAATCGAACCTGGTTTTCGTGAAGAAGCTAGCGTCGAACGGAGCGAAGGTTATTTTTGATGTCAACGAATGCCGAATACTGAAGGACAAAGAAGGTGATTGCGGGAGCGACAGTTTCCGAGGGGCTGTACTGCCTGAAGGTTGCCCAGGGAGCGCTGGCCGCCAAACATACTTCCAACTGTCAACATATGTTGCATCGTGTGCTAGGACATCGCGACCATGAAGCCGCCCGTGACCTCGTGACCCAGAACATGGCAACTGGCATCACGATGGAAGATTGTGGCTGCCACGGCATCTGTGAATGCTGTCTCGAAGGTAAGCTGACTCGTCTTCCATTTGTGAAAAAATCCGACCGAAAATCCAAACAACCGTTGGATATGATCCATAATGATGTGTGTGGACCTATGCGAACCGTGACGCATGTTGGATATCGTTATTTTCTCACCATGATTGACGACTTCACTCGGTCACCGTACTTCTTAAAGAAGAAATCCGAAGTTTCTCTACGCATCCAAGAGTACGTCAAGTTCGTCCAGACGGAATTTGGCAGGACCCCGAAGATCATCCGTTTCGACCAGGGTGGTTAATACCGGACTGGCGAGTGGAATCCTTTTGTCGAGCGGCAGAATTCAGCAACAATTTACCACTCGCATACATCCTGTAGCAAAACGGGGTAGCAAAGCGAAAGAATCGCTCGCTGATGGAAGTGGCGTGCTGCATGATCCTGGACGCTGGGATGCCACATTTGCGGAAAAGTCTCTAGAAGTACTGCGCCGAAGTGATCAACACGGCCGATGAAGCCGTTAAAGCAGACCCCCTACGAGCTGTGGAACGGGACGAAGCCGGACATGAGTCATCTCCAGATGTTTGGTTCACCGGCGTATGTGTGGATACCTAAGGAGAAAAGAAGCAAATTAGAGGTGAAATCTCAAAAGTTGCTGTTCGTCGGTTATTCCTCCCAGCATAAGGCGTACCGATTCATGGATCCCAGCAACGATAAGTTGACCGCTAGTCGCGATTGCAGATTCCTGCCGATGGACGAGGCTCGGACCGCAGAGCTTCAAGAGGGAAGTATCGTAGATTATCCTTTCAGACTCCTGGAGCAACCGAAAGTTGAGGTCCCTGTTATTGCCGAAACTGTGGATGAGAGCGAAGACGAATCGGACGAGTCCGATCTTTACGGGTTCGAGACTAGCTACGACGATGCCAATGAAGAGACATTCGTGGAAGAGCAAGAAGAGCTCGGCGAATTCGACGGACAGGAGGAGCAGGATGCCGCCGGTGATGCTGATATGTCAGTAGTTCGACGATCGGAACGTATCGCTAAGGGGAATATTCCAGAACGGTTTCGCGATACCGTACGTGTAGCAACTAAGCACGATGATAAACCTCGATCGTTCGAAGAAGCTATGTGCAGCTCCGAGCACGAAAAGTGGAAGCAAGCCATGAGAGAAATGCAGATGCATAAAATGTCATCCGTTTGTCGCCAAACAAAAGGCCGATTGGTTGCAAATGGATCTACAAGAAGAAGGTCGATGAGAGCGGAAATTTGATCCGCTATAAAGCCAAACTTGTAAAGTATGGCACCGATTACGACGAGGTGTTTGCACCACTGGCCATGCAAACCACGTTTCGTACCCTGCTGAGTGTCGCCGAAATGCAGGTGTAACACACCGACGTGAAAACTGCATACTTGCACGGAGAGCTGGAGGAGACCATCATAATGAAGCAGCCGAAAGGGTTCCACAATGGGACCACGGATGAAGTGTGTCATTTGCGGAAAAGCCTCTATGGTCTCAAGCAGGCCGGTCGGGTGTGAAATGCCAAAATCTCCAAAGTACTGAACCAGCTGGGTTACGGGCCATCTATAAGAAGAAGAAGAAGTCGTTCATATTTTTATATGTGGACGATATGCTGAGAGTTACCGACACGGAAACCGAATATGAAAGAGTACGGAAGCATTCACCATTACGTGCCATGGAGATGTGAAGCAGTACCTGGGAATTCAGGTGGAGCGATCCGGTAGACAGTTTTCCTGAACCAGTGATCTTATATCGAGAAAGTGGCAGAACAGTTCGGACAAACGAATGTGAAGCGCTCTCTGATACCGCTGGATCCTGGATACCCGAATGCACAGCAGAAGGAGGAGGATCCTGTGCCTAGGAACGACGAGTTCCATCGCCTGGTGGGCGCTCTACTGTGCGTTGCGGTTAATACGACATCGGACATCGCAATCAGTGCTTCGATCCTAGGTCGCAAAGTGAGTCGACCAAAAAGGACGCTTCGGTATTTAAAATCAACAGCAAATCTGAGCCTACAACTGGAACCATCCGAAACGCTAGAAGCGTACGTCAATGCGGACTGGGCGGGTGACAAAGCAGACCGGAAATCGAAAACCGGTTTCGTCTTTCGTCTCGGAGAATCAGTCAGTTGAACAGCTCGAAAACAACCATGCGTCACCTTTTCTTCTACCGAAGCGGAATACGTGGCGCTTTCCGAAGCCAGCCGTAAGCTGATGTGGATGCTGAAGCTACTGAAGGACGTAGGAAAAGAAATTCCTGGTTCAGTAGTAGTCCATGAAGACAACCAGAGCTGTATACCAATGCTCAAATCGACCGGCGGTAGCAAAAGGACGAAACACATCGACACTCGCTACAACTACGTGAAATAGTTAGTCAACGATGGTGTGATGGACGTTCGCTATTGTCCCAGTGATCGAACGGTGGCCAATGGTCTAACAAAGCCGTTGGCTCGCGTGAAGATGGAGAAGATGCGCCTTGGAATTGGACTGCAGCCCGCCGAGTTGAGGAGGAGTGATGGAGATCGAAGCAATTCGGTGGTTGTAAGAACCAATCAAAGTAGTCTGTAAGATTATCGCGGTATAGATTGATCAGGGTCTGTTTGGGAATTCAAAGCACAGAGAACAGACATCCAGGCTCGACCATTTTTTCTCCGATTTACTGTGTAAACTTTTAAAAGCAAACCGTTGGAAAAACAACGCCGCCTAGTGTAGGTTTCACCAAACTAAAATTTACAGGCTATCAAATCTCAAGGTGGGCAAGTGGCGCTATAAACATACGATTCACCAAAACTAACGAAAACGAGCTGTAATTTTAAAATGGCAGTTACAGAAATTTACACACGGTGGGCACTCCAGCTTGGATGTCTGTTCTCTGTGTTCAAAGTCAATAATTAATGATATTTTTGATAGTTGGTAGCCGCGAAGAACTCCAACTGATTGAAACCAGGCCGAGGTGAAGGCCCTTCTCGAGCCTCGAGCGGCCCAACTAGTAGTTGGAAAAGCATTACCTCTGGATGCTTTCAGTTTCGCTTTAAATCGGTACATAGTCGTTTCGGAGGATTTTTCGTACGTTCGATCTTAGCGCGCTTCCATAATGTGCGCATACGGTTGGCATCTAAACGATTCTTACTTCCTCAGTTTTTTAAAACTTCTTTCTTCCTAGAAGTAGAGTTTTACTTCCACCGCGAATCGTTAAAACAACAGAATAACTATTTATAACAGTACTAATTGGAATGTGAAGAGAATATTACTTCGCAATATAATGTCAAACCGTTGTCCGTGAGAGCAAATTTCTTAATACTTGCCGGAACTCAACATCCTTTAAAATTCTCCAACACCGATTGATGAATATGTACGCGAAATATATTCATCTTTTATAAGTAGAACTGGGGGCTCAATTGCTTGAGCTCCAAGTTCATGATATTATCGAAACCTGGGGCCTTCATGTTCTTAGCCGCTTTGATATAGGTCAACAATTCGTCAGCTGAGATTTCCAACTCTTCCGAGAAGTCATTGGGACTTAGATGGATGTTGTTTACAAGCTCGCTAACGGCAGCTTCGTGTGGACTGACGATGTTTTGTTCAAGATTGTGGGAGCTGACGAAGTGTTGACCTATCCCAACAGTCTTCTCTGCAGGAGTTATCAAGCGATCCGTGGAGCGATTGCTGTCAGGTGGGATCAACGGTGGAATGGGTCTTGGTTTAGTTTTTAAGATTTTTGTCAACTTCCAGAACGGCTTTGCACAATCTGGGAGAAAGCGGATCTTGTCGGATTTTTTTTTATTTCTGAGGTCCACCATTCTGGCCTTAATAATTTTGGTCATCCGATTGCAATGACTTTTCAAAGTAGGCAAACCAGTTCGCTGGTATTGCCTTCGAATGGCGTTGCGCAATTGAATAAGATCTTTAGTGGGTCTATCAATGGGTACAGAGCTTTTTTTTTTCTTTGTTCGGGACATAAATCACTGCGACCAGTATTTTGATCTATTGTAGTATATCCCGTATCCTTTGCTTAGTGCATGTCGAGTAACTTCATCACTATTGAGAAATGATGAAGTATTCGGTGTTGTACAATTGTCATTGTTTGTTGTTGGCAATGAATTAAGTTCTATTGAAAGTTTCCGCTATTTAAACCCTTTGACAGCAGTTTCGACCTCGACTCCGATGGCTTCGATGGACTGCATCTGGAAGCTCGGAAGTAGATGACAGTTGATGTTGTAGCGCAGGGCGATCGCAAATCCTCCTCCATTATAGCCGCTACGGTCAAGTCGCACAATCCGATATCCAGGGATGAAAATGTTCAGTTCCGGCTTGAGATGTGTCTCGGTGACGATGGCGATGTCGATGGCCTTCCTGTCAATGAAGTCACCGAGCTTAGTAGTTTTGTTCCGGATGGAACAAGCATTCCAATTAACGATGCTGGTGGTGCGTTTATGGTCCATGTTTGTACAGAAACTTCATCGTCATGGATGTGGCGGCTTTGAGCTGTTCCTCCTTCGAGCGGCAGGAACGTAGTTGGCGGTAGAGCTCTTGGACGAACTCGGCCATTTGCTCCGAGTCGTAGAGCTATCCATCAGCCGTCGGTTGCGTGGAGGTACTGCAACTCGGATTTGGATTGCCCCAGCCTGGAGGAGGAGTCGGCATGGGGGCGGCGGCGGCTGCCGCGAATCGTTGATGAACGGATGCTGACGGGCGGTTTGCATGGCGATAGTTCAATGGAACTGGTGGCAGATTCGGCACTTGGTACCTGAGCGGCGGGAAGTTCTCGACCGTATTCGGAGGAGGTTGATGACGATTTCGCCCGTTCCAATTTCGGGTGGACGCCTTTCTCCGGATTTCCAAGAACTCCGCACGCTTGGAGCAGGCTCGGTTTTGGCCATCGTGGTTTGACCCACAGTTGGCACATTTGGGCTTAGCAGTCCCTTCCATTTGTTCACATTTCGCCGTTTCATGCGCTTATTGGAGTGGTACGCCGTCACGCTTATTGGGCTGGTACGGCTCCCATTCAACAATTATGTTGAAGAGAGCTCGCACTTTGGAGAGCTCGTTCATGATGACTGAGCCCTTCTGCAGGTGGGCCAGATAGAGCAGATCCCGATGGTTGGCCCGCTTCATGGGAAACACCTTAATCGGCTTGAGCTTAAACTGAGTTCCTCGATGATATCCTCCGGTGGGTATTCCGGTAGTCCACGAATAATTGTCTTAATTGGCTTGCTTCCATGAGTGTAATACTCGAGCTGCTTCGATTCCAGGAATTGTCTTGTAGATATAAACTCTGCTTCGGTGGCGCAGACGATCTTGGTGCCCATGCTGCACAGCTTGAACAACGGATGGATTTGCGCCGCCGCAAGTTCGTTCCTGAGCGTGGCGATTTCCTTCGTGGTGGTGAAGAGAGGTGGAATTTTTACTTTTTTTGGCATCGTCTGCTCGGTGACAGATTACTAGACATTATCTTTTATTTTCGTTATTTTAAATATTTTAGAATTGTTAACGGATAATGTTTGACAATTGAATTGACACGCGAAAAAATTTCCAACCGATTTTGGTAAACATCTTGAAAATCAATCGAACATTTATTAAGTTATAAGCGTTTAAATTGTAAGAGTTTAATTCGTGACGGTCGCTTCATTTTAGATTTTCAATTGACACCCTACCCCCTGTCGTGATTCCGTTGATCATCGTAACCAGCGTAATCCATATAGGAAACTTTCCAATATCCGGAGCTCATTTCGTTATCGGCCTTTTTTCCTGTACACTATTCATAAAACTGATTTTGTCTATGTTCAATGCCTACTTTTTTTATGATACTCCTAGCAACGCAAACTTTGTTATTCCACGCAACGCAAGAGGGAAAGGACACTAAAAGGGTCGTTCAAATCTAACCTACTAGAGATGTTCATGAAAAGTGATGAACAATATAAACTTCTCAAAATATAAGAGTATTTTCTGTGGAGTAGCATTCTTGTTTTCTAGATTTTGTTAAGGTATGATTGATTAAATACATAATACATGCTATACTCTCTACACCCCCTTCGAGCAACTTGTAGTAATCGTTATCTAGTCATTTATGTATATGGGCGTAGCCAAATACAAGAAAATGAAATCGAATAACTGGCAGTACACTGACTTGTAGAAATTCAATATAAAATCAATAAATAGGACATGAACACCTTTTTTTTAACATGAAATTAAAATCTTTCACGATGCACTAACAAATCATTTATGCACAAATATCAACGTTGACAAAACGGGCTAAAGCTCCTTTTCCATTTCACTATCTGCAGTGATCTCCAGTCAACAGTAAATGATGACCCGGAAGGAACGTCTTCTAAGCTCTACCGAATTGAAATAGTCAGTGATTCTAACTCGGATGCCCATAATGAACCGATTGAACACATTTCCATATCAGAAGACATGGTAACAAAGGAAGATATCGAAGATAGCTTTGAATCGCTGAACCAGCATGATAACTGCGAGCTTAGACCTAATGAGAAACTAGCTATTCGGGTACCGAATGACGATGAACCAGGTGAAAATGTAATGCAGTTCAACGCGATTGAAATGGTGATAACCAGAAATGATTCGATCTCTAATGTCTATAACAACGAACTGGACCACTTTGCCAGAGCAGAAGTCGTAGTAGCAAAGGACGAACCCTCATCCCCCACGAATGAGCCAGACGAAATCACATCCAGCCTAGTTCCAGCAGACCAGGTCGAAAAAGATCCTTACGATGAAGCCGATACAAACGACTCCGAAATTGTTGAATCTCAAAATCATGCAAACTACGAAGAAAACAGTACTGATTCTGACTACGAACCAGACGAGGAACAAGCGAAACCAAAATTGAAGCCCATTCGTGCAAGTCGGAGACAGCGTGCAGCTCGAGCCTACGAATTGGCTGCCGGCAAGAAGAAACGTGGCCGTCCCCCAAAGTACGATAGCGATAATCCCAATCTGCCTAAAATGAACGATCACAAGTGTTATATATGTCGAAGTGAATCGCTAGGTTCGGCTAAAGCACTATTGGAACACTTGACGATCCACTTGGATCGAACTCCTTACACGTGCTCGGAATGTAGGATGGAAACTGTGGTTTTGAAAAGCGTTCGCTCGCTGAACTACCACATGAAAATGCACGCGCAGCCAATGAAGTGCCAATACTGCGATCGCCGGTACTGTGACGAACGAGCTCGTGACTATCACGTCAAAACTTATCATTTAGGTGAAAGTGCTCCCTGCCCATCAACATGTAACGAGTGTGGGAAAGTGTGCAAATCAATTTCTGCCCTTAAAACTCACATGCGCGATCATAGGTTGAATCTCCAATGTGAGCATTGCGAAAAGATATTTCATCGTCGAAGTAAGCTCAAAGATCACATCGCTAGAGTTCACGAGAAAGCGCAGAAGTACGAATGCAACCTATGTAAACGAGTAGTACATTCGTTGGATAGCTACAATTCACATTTGAAAATGCATATGAGCGAAAAGACCTATGAATGCGATATTTGCCCTATGAAGTTCTACACGGCTGGCAATTTAGGTCTTCACAAAAAGATTCATTCGTCCAATGCAAACTACAAACCGCACAAGGACTGGAGTGGACATTACACTGTCAGCCAAGAACCGGGAACAGACAAAGTCTACACGTGCAAGTTGTGTGGGAAATCGTACGCCAAAACGGTCATGAAAATCAATAACCATCTTAAGAGTCATTTTAAGGATATCAAGTGCGATCGTTGTGATCTGATGTTCGTCAACGAATCACAGTTGAAGGTACACTATGTGGTCCACACGGGGATACGGCAACATAAATGCGACCACTGTGGAAAGGACTTTCTGCATAAGAACAACCTCACACAACATCTCAAAATACATCGAACCGAACGAGATTATGCCTGCGAGTTCTGTGGAAAGTTATTCACCTACAAGGGAAGGAATGAAGGCTCACATCCGAAATCACCACTTGAGGGATAGTCCTTACAAGTGCTCTCGGTGCCGGAGAAAATTTGTAGACAATGCTTCCTTGGAACGACATATTACAGCAGAACACGAACCTCCTCCGGTGCAGGTCGATCTTGGTCCTCCGCCGCTCATGGGAACCTTATCTGTGCCGCAGGTGCCTTCTTTGAAGCAATAATAAAAAATCAATGAAAAAAAACGAAAAATAAGCTATTCAACTATCTTCTTTGGTGAGAAATTCCTTGATTTTTAACAAGTTGAAATTTATTAATTTTTTAACTTCATCGGATTTTTGTTGTCATATATTTTCTTTTGTGTGTAAGTTTAAAACCCGTTAGAATTTCCCTCTTAGGTCAAATTTGTCACCGTGCCGATGGTGAGAGGGCTTAACTCATGCTATAAATCTGCTTGTTATACTCAAAATGTGACCAGTAGTTAAAGTATAATCTGCTCGTTTATTTCGCTGCCACGTTGTAGGACGTTCATATCAAGGCACTAACAGCAGGTGTGATACTGGCGGGACTATGGCTGTCATTTACTCTTATATTTCTTAATTTCAATCCAAGGGAAACGACAAAAATGCACTTTTAATTTTTGTGGCAACTTATTGTAATAACTGATGAAAAGACGGGTTCTAATAAATTCACTTATATGGCCGTGATACCGTGATACGATTAAATAATACACACGTCTGAGCGGTAGTGCAGTCAGCGTATACACCTGAAACCTTTTATTATCGTCTTCTGCACAGCTGTTCCAGACAGCCAGTAATGTAGCTGGGTGGTCACAACACTTATGTTGTTGTTTATGCATTTATTTTTGGAATGAATAACCAAACTAGCTGGTTAGCTCATGCAATTTTTGAACGTCATTGAACCATTTCTGTTAGAAATGAAGCTCGTAGTTACAGTAAAGATTATGTTGTTTTGAGAGGAAATAATTTCTCATCACCATGAGGCTCTAGGAGTAGACAGCAATTTTTGCTAAAACAAAGTTGTTCGAAACACTACCTCACTTTCGAAATACTACCTCACAATGCCCTCCGCTCAATTTCAAACTACTTCTATTCAATTTTCACTTCATTCAATACTTCCTCTTAACAACTTTGTTCTAGCAAAAATTGCTGTCTACTCCTAGAGCCTCATGGTGATGAGAAATTATTTCCTTCTCAAAACAACATCATCACAGATCGTTACCCCGCGTATGGGAGAATACAAGGAAAGACTATATCAGTGTACAGTAAAGAGTTACTTGAGACTGATGATGACAAGCATGTTTATTAGAACTACGACGCGGAGGACCCGCTTATGGCTTGCCCACAATAGATACGTTTGCGTTTCGTTGACGTAAATTTGGCAGAAAACCTATGGGAAACCTGTTAAATGCACGCAAACGCACCAACAACGTATCAATTATGGGCAAGTCATTAGACCATCCCCACCGGTGGGTTCGTATCTGGGTAATATTTTGATGACAGAGAGCGTTCCTAATTTGATTTAGCCACCCACTTTCGCACCGGTCGTTGATAAAAAGGTAAACAAAATAGAACTCAACTATATTCTTGCACCGGTCTACTTTGTTTCGTTTCGCCAAAAATTTCGTGCAGTATGAAGCTATTTGACGTTTACGGAACCAGTCCTATCTTGAAGCTAAAATTTGTGAAATGCACAATTACAAGGTGTTTGTGGAATACTTGAGTTCAAGTGATGATGAATTTGACGAGCTGTTGTTCAAGCAGCAGTTTATCCCTGCTATAAAGCGGCGACTGCACATTCAAGGGCTGGAGGATCTCGTGAAAGGAAGGCGCAAACATAAATAGATTTGCAGACGAGGGAGCTCAACTGTTGTTCGACGACTATTTTGCAGCAGAACCCGTTTACACGGACGAACAGTTCAGAAGATGGTTTCGCATGAGTAGGAGGCTGTTCTTGCGAATTGTCGAGGCACCCAAACAAAACGAATATTTCGTTCAGAAGGCTGATGCCACGAGAAAGGTGGGGTTGCCGACCATGCAGAAGTGCACGGCAGCCATCCGTCATTAGCGTACGGCTCTCCGTCGGATGCTACTGACGAATATATCCGCATGGGAGAGTCTACTGTGCGTCAATGTCTTCGATAGTTCTTCGAGACCGTTTAAAACATCTTCGGAGAAGAATACCTTCGGTCTTCAAAGAATGCTGCGTTTTGGAGAAGAGCGAGGTTTCCCAGCAATTTTGGGTTCTCTGGACTGTACCCATTGGTATTGGAAGAACTGTCCAACTGCATGAGCAGGTCAATACACAGGGAAAGAGAAAAATCCCACCATTATCCTTCGACCTCAATCGTGGCATCTCAAGACTTGTGGATATGGCATGCGTTTTTTTGAAATGCCTGCGGTAAATCACAACATCAGTGTTGGAGAGTGCATGAAGAAGGGAAAAGTTCTTCATGTAGAGAACCCAGTAAACGGACACACCTACAACATCAGACACTACCTAGCCGACGAAATATACTCGCCACTATCAATCACAACTATTCAAGTTGTCCTCCGGAGAGGCTTATCTTATCTGCGACACACATCCGGCAAACTTGCCGACCAATTTGCTGATCGAATGGCATCTTGCTTTGATGCCAGTTGCGGCGCGCTGTTCCGAGAAAGCTGAACCGTTCTCTGTACAAATTTCTACGAACTTCTTCCGTACAGGTTCTTGGGCTTTCTGGTTTCTCCCAATGATTGGATCTTGGGACACATCTAACCATGTCCTGCAAAGCGTTTCGTCCTCTTGATGCATCCAATTTCTTCCACGGGGTTTCGATGCACTAATTTTTACACAACTTCTCACCATAAACGTTAAATTCTACAAAAACATTTTCAACAGAAATCGTAAACACTAAAAGTCTTCCAAATGAAGATGTTGTTTTGACGTTTCAACTTGTTTTGGTTGTTTTGCTTCAAACAGCAACGCCCGGCTCGGTTGGATCGGGTTGTCAAATTACCGAACCCACTTCTCACCGAGAGAGCATATTATCATTTTCCTACCCAATCAAACCGCCGGTGCGGTGTCAAGTTGTCAAACTGAGTAACAATTTACCGATATTACCGCATTGGTGCGGTGGGTCTAAGACTGTCCGGTATGTGATCAGGGTTGAAATCTGGAATTAGTTACTCACTGGCAGGTGGGATAAATTAAATTGGGATTTCTTGTAGAGGATCCAACAAGCCATTCAAAAATACGCGTATCTGTCATTATAAGCAATAAAGGAATTAAATGGAAATTACTAATCTGTTTTCTCATTTTCTAGTTTCAAAATATTTTGTTTATTTGTATTTTGATGAACCATTGAATAAACGTTTTACTTTCGATTACCTCATACACTACTTTTCCGATTACTAACGCCTGTACTCGAAAAAAATGCACCAGAAAAAAATGTTCGCCAAAGATTTATTTTAAGTCGGATTTTCTTGGAACTTTCATGGACTGAACTAATACATATGGATTATGTTTCGGCATAATTACTTTATTCAATTTCCTTTCCATCGCTGAAAGCCCGCACCTTCCCCTTAAGTCCCCTCATTACATTTTGTGCAATGGTGGAGCCGACCTTTTTGGTCACTTTCATCCATTCTTTCTTCAACTCCAGCTCGTTCTTAAGCACCTTGGACGATTTTCGAACTTAGGCCTTCATTATGGCCCAAAAACTTTCCACCAGACGGATCTCGGATGAATTTGGGGGGTTGGACGTTGTTACAAAAACAACGTTATTGTCTCTGTACCAATCCAACGTCGATCGCGCGTAATGGCATGATGCCAGGTCCGGCCAAAATAATGTATCGCCTCCTTGGGACCGCAGGAAGGGCAACAGACGCTTCTGAAGGCACTCGGTGCGGTAAATTTCGCTGTTGATAGAACCCGTTGTGATGTACGGTTTACTCAGTTTACCGCATTGGCATATGGCCTGCCAGCGTAAGTATTTTTTGGCGAATTTGTCCACTTTCTTCTTCCGTATGTCTTCCGGAACATCAAACCGTGATTCGGAAACGCAGAACTCCAGCCTCTGTATCTGCTTTGCGTCAACACGCGGAACACTTTCCCTTCAGAGCCGCGTCGCGAACCGAAAGGTTCGGATTACACTTGAAATAATCCAACACCTTCCGGGCCTTCACAATGTCAGCTGTCTTCAATTTTCTTCCGCCGCTCGGTCGTCTGGGACTCCTTAAACGATTTTACCACCCGAGACACAGTTGTATGGGTGATTCCCAGTTGTCTTCCGATGCATCTCATGGTCGCAGTCGGATTTTACATGACATGCAAAATTCTCCGGCGATGTTATTCTTATTTCGATGACATCTCAATAACCACTGAACCGATTGTTATGAAATTTTTCACATGTAAACAATTCACTAGTTATACCCAGACTTTCATCAATTTTTACCCATGAACAAAAAAGTTACACACGGATAAAAATGGTGCATTTTTTTCGAGTACAGGCCTTACTTTTTGCTGAGCAAAATCTTCAATGCCATATTTTGAACCTTTTTTGATGCAATTTCGTACCGCTTTCTACTGTTTGACCTACCTTATGATACGCCGTTCTTCCTCAGTCAGACCTATAATTTGAGTCCAATCCAAACAAAACGGGCCCCCTTCGTTCGCCCAAATATTACTTCATTGTTGTTAACCAGAATCTATCAATTGATTCAATTTGTTCCACAAAATCACACAATCATGACATGTAGTGAAAATGGCAACACTCCATTCGCCCCAATAAATCTCTGGCAAATTAAGGCAAATCGCTGTCCCGTAATGACGTCGATTCAGCCATTCTAGCGGTACTAGCGCGTGGAGGTGGGTATTTCGAGGATGAACCGTTATCATCCTCCTACAGCATTTTCCCACCACCCAACCGAGCTGAAATTATTTGCTATTCTCGTCCGCCTCACACTCACCATTGATTGTCTGCGTGCTTGGTTGGGAGAGAATGGACCTGTTCTTCGTTTGCTATTATCGCCGGCCATCATCGGCATCATCACCATCATCATCATCATCATCAGCATCGTCCTCAACGTCGTGGTGGTGATCATTATTGTCCTTCTTCCCTCGATGAATTTGGTCTCGCTTTGCCGGGCATGTGCACCGCAAATAAATACACACATAAAAAGGCGGTTAGGGGAACAGCGGGTAGGCAAACGGCACGTTTACAGAATTTTTGCATAACCTCATCAACTTCCGCTCTGCTTCGCAGTAATAAGCCTCCGAAGGGAAGGGCGTCGCACTGCTGTCCTCGCAGTCGTCGGAGAGGAACCTGATGCTGCTGGCTGATGTGATGGTTGCCGTCGTCAGTCGGTCGTGGCCCGGTCAACGCGCTGCACATACTTTCAGGAGCAGTTGCTCATAGTCTACATTCGGGCTATCAGAGGAATATACGAGAGTGTTTTACCGAAAGGTCGAGACGTTGTTGGAATTTCTTTTTCATTAGTGCTATAACTTGTGGTCCATCGGTCTCCATCTCTCTCGCAATATCTATTGTGTCAAAATGAGTGTTTGTCGGGTATCCTAATGTATGCCACTGCTGATTGCGAGAAGCAGCTACTTTTCCGGTCACTTTACTTGGTCAAATTCGGTTCTGCTAGTGGATGGAAGAACGCACTGAACCATTACTGTAGGGATTGGGTTTCTCCGTTGGTCGGTTGGATGTAGTGAAGATTGACTGAGACAAGTATTGTGGCAAAGTGATTTCATTATGGAGCACCCCCTGCTCCGACGACGGTGATCATTCAAACGAAGGGTATCTATAGGTTGGTACGTGTCTGCCGGAACGAAAAGTGGTTGGCTTTTGATTTGATTGGCTTCCTCTCGGCTCATCATCTAAGCTGCACCTGCAACTTCCAACATGTGCGTGGTTGTAAATGATGATGGATATTGCAGAATGACAAAATACTTCTGTCCCGTACCTGGTGCTGCTCAATGGTGGTAGATCATTTCCCATTCAGATTCCGTCCATGGTTGTGCGAGACAACGCACCCGGTTATCTGCTGCATCAGAGAGATTGTAGTGCGATTGATACAAGTTACGAATTTCGACGAGAATACTTTTAGTGGATGTGAGGTGTGACAATTAAGTTGTACGCATGATACCCTGCAAACAAATAGTACTAATTGAGTGGTTGTGACAAAAGGATAATTAGATTTCAGTGATAAAGCCGCAAGTAGGCTGTGAGGTTCTGGAGTGTTGTACGAAAACCGAAAAAAAGATAAACTGGATATACAAGGATACCACTAACAGTTTTTGTGAAGCACTGGAAAGGTAAAGATTTTGTAATTTACTTATTTACGGATTTATGGATTTATACACTACTGGATTTTGACTTCGTTTTGCAATAGAGAATTCTAAAAAAACATCAATAAAACCGCTTGAAAACTGAATAATTCGAACATAGAAATTATTATTAATAAACTTACTCCAAAACTTCAATGGATTGTAAATTCCTAGTGAAATCCAATAGATTGAATTTCTTATTCCGATTATGTAGTATCCTAGAAAGTGTGAGCTGTTTAGTGAATTAACTGTAATTAGAAATGAGTAGAAAGATTAGTATTTTCCGTTTAATTTCAACTACCTTCATTGCTTATCATGACAGATACGCGTATTTCGTCTACAATGTGCAGACTTCTTCAGTGTCCTGTACTAACAACTCGACTGAAACACGACACTGAAGAAGTCTGCACAATGTAGACGAAATACGCGTATCTGTCAAGATAAGCAATATAGGTAGTTGGAAAATACTAATCTTTCTTCTCATTTCTAACTATGCAGTAAATTACTTAACAGAACGACAACATTTATTATTCGTCCCAACGTATCAGCACTTGTTGCCTTCTTCAGGGCAAAAATAACGGACCTAATATTAAGCCGTACTAGTCAGATGTTAAGTGTGCCTTCCATGAACTGTGCCCTCATTTAGGAAACTCCTTATCAACTCAGTTCATGGAAGTCACATTTAACATCAGAGAACTTAAACAATACACATTTCAGGGCTGAGAGAAAAATTAATTGATGAAAAACCTTATCAAATAGGGACCATCAGTTGAAACAAAAGTGACCTATAGAAATTGTCCATCACGTGATTTGGAATGATGTTTATCAAAAATCTTACCTTAAAAAACCATTAATCATTTACTCTGCTTACTACATCTATGTATTTATTAACTTCATTCAAACTATTTTAAAGCTCTCCTTTATAACCGCGTGCTCATGTTTTGAACCAAATATTTGGTTTTGGTCATATTTCCGAAGAAATTTGCGAAATGGGCGAATCTGCTTTTGTAAACAAACATTTGAATCGAAGCTTTTTTAGCGAATAAAAGCTTAATTTGCGATAGAAATCGATAGAATTGCGAGAAATTGTCGTTATAAATGTTTGTTTCATAAAGGATTCTCTACAAAAGGCTTTACAATGGAATGCCAGTATACAATGGGTGCCCAGCCACGAGAACTTGGAAGGAAACGAAGTTGCTGACCGATTGGCGAAGCGCGCCACGGTTGACAGCGCTATGGAAATCTCCAATAAACTGACGGTCAAGGATGCTTCCTGAAAGATAAAAAATCAGATGAAGGAGGCTGCCAACAGCTGGTACAGATCCTATGCCAAAGAAAGAGAACAAAAAATTTACCAGTTACAGGATATGATAGAGAACAAACCTTGGTTTTACGGCAGAAACTTCAACAACACAGAAACCATATTTTTAAATAGGCTGACGGCGGGTTACGACTACTCCCGCTACTGGCTTGCGAAAATGGAAATAGTAGAGGATAGTTACTGCGAAATACGGCATTCGATATGGACACAAACGCGCAAAGAGTACGTTTGATTGCGAATATCAAAGTTTGATAGAAGTGTTCAAGACTAAAAACGAAGATATTTTCAAGGAAATTTGCCTTTTTTTGAAGGTTGAAGAGGTTGAAGTTGAAGATCTGTCACAAATGTTTAGCGAAACGTAGAAATACACCGCAGGGCATATAGACGAAGACACTACAAGCGGCAGACAGCTGTCAGCCGCGACCAGAACAAGAAGAAGAAGAATGTTTGGTTACAAAAGCAGATTCACAAATTTCGCAAATGTCTCCAAATTTCGAGGGTTTCAGTTTCGTGATTGTAAAGTTGCCAGCTTGATTTCAACATTATCGGTATAATAGATTTTCAGAAATCGGTATGACGTACTCACTAGGTATCATATAATTTGTTATATTTGACTAAAATATTTGTGTTGAAATGTTAAGCCAATAGTTGAAACTACCTTCAGCCCAGCAAACGACTTTTACAGTGAAACTTCCACACGGCAAATCTGAAGTATGCAATTATGACTTAAAAGTAGGTACTTTGACTGGAATTATCCATAAAATGCCTAAAAAGGTTTTATGCAAAAATGCCTAAAAAGGTTATACGTCAGAAAGTGAATAATTTGAGGCCTTTTTTGCAGCATGTGAAAGAGATTAGAAACTGTACATTTTTAAAATGTGATTGTGTGTAGGAACTAGTCACTTTATGAAATGAAGATGAATAAGATCAGCGCCAATATCTCAAAAGTTCGGATCTGTCTCTGCACATGCAAATAAAATACACCATAAGGTAGGAACATGTTTCTTCTTGCTGGAATTGATGATTCTGCAGTAGAAAGTTTTCATTTACGGTTATAACACATCGGTCAATAAGTCCCAGTCCTAAGTAGGAAAACAACATTTTTTGCCAAAATTCATTTTTATTCATCAATATTAACTCCTTTTTGAGAGATACAATCATTCCAACATTTCTCGAGCTTTTTGATACCACCGGTGTAACGCCTGTACTAGAAAAAAAATGCACAATTTTTATCCGTGTGTAACTTTTTCGTCCGTGGGTAAAAATTGATGAAAATCTGGATATAACTAGTTTGGAGTGAATGTTTACATGTGCAAAATTTCATACCAATCGGTTCAGTGGTTATTGAGATGTCATCGAAACAAGAAGAAAATCGCCGGAGAATTTTGTGCGCCGTCATGGAAAATGCGACTGCGACCATGAGATGGATTGGAAGACAACTGGGAATCACCCATACAACTATGTCTCGGGTGGTAAAATCGTTTCGTGTATTCAAGGTCCGCAAGGCACCGAACCGGCGTGATCAACAAAACACGGCGGCCAAATGCGTCGCAAGGAAACTGTATCGAGAGTGGTTATCGAAACCGATGTGTGTGGTTATGGATGACGAAACTTACATCAAGGCAGACGCAACGCAGATACCGGGGCTGGAGTTCTACGTTGCCAAATCACGATTTGATGTTCCGAAAGACATAAGAAAGAAGAAAGTGGACAAATTCGCCAAAAAATACTTGCTCTGGCAGGTCATATGCCAATGCGGTAAACTGAGTAAACCGTACATCACAACGCGTACCATCAACAGCGAAATTTATCGCACCGAGTGCCTCCAGAAGCGTCTGTTGCCCTTCCTGCAGTCCCACGGAGGCGCGACATTATTTTGGAAGGACCTGGCATCATGCCATTACGCGCGTTCGACGTTGGATTGGTACAAAGACAATAACGTTGTTTTTGTACAAAAAACCGCCAACCCCCCAAACTCACAGAGATTCGTCCGGTGGAAAGATTTTAGGCCACAATGAAGGCCAAAGTTCGAAAATCGTCCAAGGTGTTTAAGAACGAGCTGGAGTTGAAGAAAGAATGGATGAAAGTAATCAAAAAGGTCGGCTCCACCATTGCACAAAATGTAATGAGGGGTCTTAAGAGAAAGGTGTGGGCTTTCAACGATGGAAAGAAAATTGAATAAAGTAATTATGCCGAAACATAATCCATATGTATTAGTTCATTACCGGAAAATTTCATGAAAATAAATTTTTGGCGAACACTTTTTTCTGGTGCATTTTTTCGAGTACAGGCTTTATAAAAAGCGTAGTTGAAATGTTGTTATTGGTAACATTCACAATACGTGTCTGAGTTCCGGTTTAATGTTTTTCATATGGCTCACCTCAACACAAACTTTAGGACCAAAATCTGTGTAGACTTAATTATAATGTTTTGATTGCCGAATGGCCGCTAAATCATATGTAAAAATCACTTAAGTTTTTCTTAGCGGTTTAAGTATAGTTTGATTTGTAAAATTGTTTGTTGGGTAGAGCGAATACAGCTAGCAACGCCTTGAATCAAAAAATCAGAAAAAAAACTGGAACTTGCATCCATGATGAGACCCAATTTGGTACCCATAGACCGACATTACATCCATATCCTCGAAATTTTCTG
This sequence comes from Aedes japonicus, assembly GCA_034211315.2. NCBI lineage: Eukaryota > Metazoa > Arthropoda > Insecta > Diptera > Culicidae > Aedes > Aedes japonicus. The sequence continues at coordinate 23,037 of JASCZW010008686.1, read as the reverse complement.
ACTTTTGACTTGAAATGAGTTGTGTAACTTTTCGTGATTGATACATACTACCAGATGGTTTATTAAACATATCTTAGCAAGTGTATAGCTAGTTAGATTTTGCTTCCAGCTCAAATACCCCATGAGTTATAATAGAAAAATGTAATCGATTGTTTTGATGTGATTTTGATTTTCAATCTAGGAATATACGATACTATTTGTACACTTGTATACGAGTTCTACTTGCCTTTGTATTTACAGAAAGCGTCTGAAACTTTTGCAACTCTCACTAATACCAGTTGCTAACCCGTAACGCTGGTAGATCACCGTTTCGTGGTGCGTTACTCATTATATGTTTTGTTTGCAATGATTCCGGTTTTGACTGATAAAAGGGCGCGCCTTTTAAAAGTGCTGTGACTCACAAAAATAATACCAGTCGCTGGATAGCCCTGAAGGGAATGGATATTGTTTTTTGGATCTGAAAGTACCAGCATATCTATCCCAAGTTTATTTATTCGCCCCTACGAAACTCAAATATTCTATAATTTACCATCTCCATGCGAAGCGCTAGAGCGACAGTGATCTTATTGCTAGAACAGTGAATAGTGTATTGATAGTCCGATAGTGTAACGGCAGGCTTTGAAATTGAAAGATACAAGATTGAAAACGAGCGGAGGGCAGCCCGATCGGTTGCATAACCTTTGTCAGTCAAGGGATTTCCCCCTGCCTATCCTGCATGGGGTAGTATGACAAGCGGTTATGTACCTGATCGGATACAACCGTTCAAACGCCCTCCGCTCGTTTTCAATCTTGTATCTTTCAATTTCAAAGCCTGCCGTTACCCTATACGGAACTATCAATACACTTTCTCTTCATGTCTATTTGTTCTAGCAATAAAATTACTGTCCGCTCCTAGCGCTTCGCATGGAGATGGGAAATTATCTGCTTCTGCTAAGTTCATCAAAGATCGTTACTTCCGCGCTGGGGAGAATACAAAAAATAACAATCAAAAGTGTCAAATATTCTGTCAAAATAACACAATGAATCAAAACAAAACAAAGCCTTTAGTACTGGAAAGCGCAAGATGTATAGCAAGGTGTTCTTCGGACTAAGGGGTTCTACAACAGTGAAGCAATTTCAAATCGCTAGTTTCACATTGATTGTTGCTAATACTATCCAACCACTCAAGTCTTTCAACCTAGCTTTACGAAATTTGTCTCCAGATGTTGTTTACAAACAGAGTTTATGAATTTGTTGTGATTAACGAAGATTTTTTGAAACATATTCGACAACAATGAAATCCTTGTTTGGATATCGTGGCTGTTGTAAAATGTTCAAGGGCTACTGTATTTCGAGACAAGGTATCAATTGGACTCCCGACAGTAGTCCCAACCAAGAAAACCTGGGTAATCCTGCTCGGAGCATGAAAAAAAAAATGGCAAAGCAAATGGCTAATATATCAGAAGCAACGGTAGAATGTGTGGTGAAATATGACTTAAAAGAAAAATCCAGACCTCGAGCTACATCTTCTTTTAGCATTTCAAGCTTATTGCTTGCTCTCAACTTAGTGTTCTAAATGCAGTTCCACAGTTATTAATTGAGAGCTTTCGATGCCAGCCCAAGTAACAATTCAAATGCAAATTGGTTTTATTCATGTTTTATGGTAGTTTTATAAAAGCATTATGGAGATCATCTGGTTTTATCAGGGCATTTTCCAAATTAAGGTGGTTGTAACTGATTAACAGTTCTTAGGAGTGATTAAAGAACACTTGAAGAAACCTCCATAAAACTACATCATTTATAAGTGTAATTCACCTTATAAGTAATTTTATAAGATACTTGATTCCCCTCTCAAGACATTATTTCACAACTTTCATAAAACCTGATAAAAGTTTTGAAAAAGTTATATGACATTCTTCTTTAAGATAAATGTATCTTGAAAAATGCTGCCATAAAACGCTCTTAGAACCATTTGATTTCGAATAAGAGCACATACTCTTTAGAAAGAACATTATGTGAAAAGTGAAACAAACTGGACGATGGACGCCCATAGGTGAAAGAAAATATAAAATAGTGGATCGTTCAAGCGGAAATTCAATAAAAACCTATCCAATATATTGAGTACTCCTTCATCTCAGCCACCAACGACCAATATTTTTTTTACCATCGCTAGATTCCATTGGATTTGCAGCCTACTGAGACTTATCAGAAGGGTCTATGCGTTATGCGTCCTATTTTTTGTAACGAATCAAATTAAATGGTCAATGTGTCGGCAGTTGAAAACCGAAAAACATAACTCTTGATAAACCTAACGTCCCAGGTAGTGCGTTATCGCAATGCGTTATCGTATTTCCACCACCGTTAAATCTAAAGTCGGAAGTAGTGCGCTGGAATCGCTCAGTGATCTACTACACAGCGCACTTCTTCCTACGTTAGGTTAAGCATATAGATCAAGAGGAAAAATCATGTTTCGCTCAACAGATGTTTCCGCCATAGAGGCAATATTACTATCTGTTATTATTCCCAAAACCATTGTTAGCATATTGAAGTTAATTTTTTTTTATCGACTTCCGCTGGTGAATAAAAGCAATAAATTATAAATAAGCTGTAAGTCTTGTGCAAGCAATATAAGTTTTATTTGCGTTTTATGATAGTTTTCGATAAAACCATTGAAAAAATGGCAAGCGTGGCTATTCTGGATTCCCTCGGAATGGTAGCCATTTTCATAAGTATGCAACAAAACTCTTATTTTTCCAATGGTACGAACAAACAATGCTGTTTAAAATACATTTTGAAACATAAAATGGATTGTAGACACAATTTATTCAAGATCTAACAATTTATCAGCCTTTTCACCTAATAGTTGAATTTTCTACTATTTGTTTTATTTTTTAAATAAGTCATTGTTCTAGCAATAATTCAGAGGCGCATTAAAATTTTCGAACGTTTATGTTATGAAACACCAATAAACTGAATGTCGCATGAAAAATTCATCAAACGCAGGCAAAAAACAGATGCATTTATGGTTACCTTGACAATTAATTTACATATGTATCCACTTTGGAAGAGAAATATAGTAGCTTTTACTCAACTATAAACAAAAAAAAGTCCCCATTCAGCAGAACGAATCGAAAAATGGAATCTTCGAAGCATATTTGTGACAGACTGGAAGTATTCTTAAAGAGGAATATTATAAAACTATCAAAACTTGTGGTAGTTTTATCATAGTTTTAAGTATGTCTTGAATGTCATTACAAGTATGCACCGATAAAACAATCAAGTTCTAAGCGAACCTTGGGAAATAGTCTTGAGATCCTCCTGTAGTATGGGCCTTTTGAAACTTAAGAGGGTTTTATGGCTGTTTTATCGATGTTATGTAGAATATCTAGTTTTATGCGTGGTTTTATCAAATGAGTATTGAAAACTTCTTCAAGTGTACCTTAAAATTGAATTTGTTACTTGGGAGGTACCATTTTCGCATTCGTATGATTGTGTGGCAAGTACAATCATACCCTATGCCCAGGGAGTCAAGAAATTTTCCTTAATGAAAAATTCCTAGACCAGACCGGGAAACGAACCCAGTCACCTCCAGCATGGTATTGCTTTGTAGCTGCACCTTTACTGACTGAGCCAATGGAGGACACCCAGAGCTCGATCTGTAAGACACCTATAAGACACCAACAGATTACTGGCAGAATCAAAACAGCTAGAGTGGAGCGAAACAAGAAACTGCCTAATGAACTGAAGAAAATGTCCATCGTCATAACCGTTCACGGGAGAGAAGCTGTGTACTGTCGACAGCGTGTACAACAGTCACACCATCCGTAATATAAGTTCGAAGCACCTTATGAACCTGAGAACATCAATTTCACGTTTTGGATCAAGCATCCAACAGGGCTGATGTTATTCGGATCGGCTTCTTCCGATGGCAGAATGGACCCCTGTTCCATTAAAGGCCTGAAAGTGAACACAGATGTTTGCTTAGGAGTCCTTAAGGATCATATTTTGCCTTGGTAGGGAGGCAGTGGTCAACATCCATACCTCTCATGGCTAAGTCACGAGTTCGACGTTCACCTCCAGACAATTTACGAAAATACCCAAAAGAGATTTGAGTGACTAAAGCCTGTCCACGAGAAATTTCAGACACCAAAATAATAACAGCAAAAACAAATTACACATTATTCAACAAAATCGACTGTTTATTTCACAATAATTGTGTTATATTTACATAAGAAACAGTTAATTAAGTTGTTAGTCCTTCTTTCTGTAAAATTCTCGAACTTTCTGTGGTACAACCGCCATCAGGATCCGTACGGTATCCTCAGATACACCTGCCGTGACGATTTTCCATCTTCTCTTGAAATCATCGGTACCATTTGCTTTCTTCTTAGTGTCGAGGAGTTTTCGTTTAACTAGATCCCAGTACTTCTCTATTGGGTGAAGCTCTGGACAGTTTAGTGGATTGGCTGTTTTTGGCAGATATTTGATCTCTTGTACCACTCCAGGACAGATTTCGCATAGTGACTAGAGCGAACGATAGCAACCGCTTTTGCAGACAATCTTTCTCGTACACATCCTAATTGATAATGCCGGTAGAGACGAAACTCTTAGATTTTAGACCACAACTACATATGCCCAGCCAAATCAAATACTTCTTCGGGAATTTGGTCACCTTTTTCGTCTAGAAATGCCCGCCAACGGCGTTCTTTGCATTGCGGTATAAAATCCAGACCCGGAAGTTGTTTAAAGTCTTCGAGTATGTATGTTTCGTCATCAGTTGTGATATAAGAAAATGTTTGCAAAAAATTGATGTAAAGCTCCTTAGCACGATTTTTTTGCAGTGAAATTTAGCTTGTCATCACGGGTGGGCACCTTTTTCACTTTGTACACCTTCAGTCCTTGCCTCTGCTTCCCTTTTTGTTCGTATGATTTCAACTTCCCAACTTTGCGAGCCACATTTTGCACAGATAGATTGGGATTTGTCGCGAGCGTACTTTTCGATTTGTCCTACTTCCAACCTTCCGATCCACAGTCAAGCGCTGGTCAAATGATTTTCAAAAACAAAACAAGGTACTTTTTGGTAGTTTTAGTTTCTTGGCAACATCGCGTACCGATAAATGCGGATTTTTCCGCCTGTCGTTCTAAGTGCGTTTTCGCACTTCTACTTGATTTGATGCCATTTTATTGAATGTAAACATGTTGTACCAAAAAATAAATTGGAGAGTTTCAGTTGTCATACAAGTGTGTGACGTTTGCGCTGTCGGCGTGAAAAGTTTCAGCGATCCGTGAAATAATTCTCAAACTAAACTAAAAGAAAAGTGTTCGAAATTTAACGTGGACAGGCTTTTTCAGAGAAAACTGCAGAAATAAAAAGCGCTAAACAATTTTATGATTGGGCAACATCAGAAAAGGTAAAACAACAATTTAACTGTTGTTAACTGTTGTTTAGCGTACTGGAGCAAGTTTTAAAATTTTATTTGCAAAAGCTTAGACCGTGTCGGATATTCAATAGCCTTAAGCAGTTCGGAGTGAGGAAGCGTTTTGTTTTTCGTACCTTGAAACGGATCAAGGAAACTGCACACTTAGAAATTATGAATTTTACACGAGACGTAATTCATGTTTGTAAAAAGTCGGAGAACGTAAAGAAAGATTTCGTGTAAAATTATGTCTCTTGTAACTGACACATACGCAATTCGACGAAATATGCGTTTGGTTGAATTTATTTTCTCATCTCTTTGAACTCGTTCTTATGTGCTAAAGGACGCTTGCATGTGTCGGTCTCAGGGGACAGAAATTTACATGCCATAGTGTGTGGAAATGTCCATATTCAACACAAAGGAGGTGCCAGGCAAACTGACAGAACGAAGAAAAAGATCAAATGTGTGAGGGAACGAATAAGACCTGACTGTAAATTGAGCAAACAATTTCAAATGTCCTCTACTTCAATGAAGAGGCTCTTCAGACATAATCTGGAATGCAAGCCGTACAAAAAACAACGGGTTCGTGAGTTGACGGAGCGTCTAAAGAAGCAGAAATCTTTTGGTTCGGCACTGCGGTGACTACGAGATTTTAGTTTCGGATGAAAAGCTCTTCCTCCTTCAGAACAGTCATAATCAACAAAATGATCGTGTGTATGGCAAAAGTCTTGCCAATTAGAGATAAACTAGCTGTAGAACGCTATCAGAATGTATCGAAAATCGTGATATGGGGCGCCGTTTCACGAAAAGGAAAACTTACTCTTCTTTTCATAGAATCATTAGGAATATAACATCGAGCAAGTTTTGAAGAACCATCTGCTTGCTCATACTTGAAAGCCCTTTTTTGAATACACAATATTGTTTCCAACAGGACTAGCTCACAAGCCATAGATGACAAAGTTGCCCAATTTCATCACAAGCGAAAAATGGCCTGCATCTTCACCGAATCTCAACCCTAGGCCCTACGAAAGGGCTTACTTTAGATCGATTCAAGAAACATTTGGTTGATATTTTGGGACCAAAGTCTTCAGGAAATCGTGCGTGCCAGCTGCGATGACTTTGCAAAGCGTTTGCTCAAAATTATCAAGGAAAAGGGTGAGAGATTCGAATTGAATTAATATGGTTTATTTCTATAACATGTATTTTTCAAATGAAAAATAAATGCTATGATTGGGATGATTTGTTTTGCTGTAATTCTGTTTTGTTTTAGTGAAACCTATTGTGAGACACCCTGTATAGTGTTATCAAATGACTTTTTACCACCGCTTATATTATTCGAATTTCGTTCTGCAACAGTGTCTCGACCAACTCTCACTCGGGCAAAGATACAGCATCAACTCCTTGACGAAAAGACAATCGCTGTCCTTTGCAATTTCTGATGCCGTGAGTAACCATTGCGGTGATAGATAACCAGGTTTATTAGTGGCGGTGGAGAACAATGTCTTCTTGTTGGAATCTTGAACTAATTTACACTGAGCTCTAAAACTGAGAATAGAATTAAGTGTCACTAGTCTGCACAGAAAATAATAATGAGTTTTAACAGACGCGTACAATTTCCCCTCATTGCACAACAATGTTTGCAATCTTGCATACAACAGGCTAGATTCAGGCGTTATCTGGCTTAAATTTACATAAAATTTTAATAAAAAGCAGTCAATTAAGAAAACGTCATTACAAAATTGTACAGACAACCGGTTCAGCTTAACCAGAGAGGTTGGCGTGGCTAAAAAATGGAGAAATCTAAAACCCCGGTCAGTAGTATAACTTTAAAGTGATCAATAAGTTCTCAATTGGGGGCGCGACCCCGGCGTATTGGTTAACATCCACCTCTCACGCCAAAGTCACGAGTTCAAATCTCACCCCCGGACAAGTTACGGAAATACCCAAAAGGTATTTGAGTAACTACGACGGGAGATGATCCAGCCCGAGGCTGAAAATCTCGATAGTAAAAATATTTAAAATAAAAGTTCTCAATTGCATTATCCAAGTAACATTACCAAAACCATCCTGATTTATTCAGTTTTATTAAAGTTTTATAAAAGCAACTAGACATCAACAGGAGATGCCAATAGTTTTCATATTTGAGTCAGGTTTATGAGACCCTATACAGCTTCATTACAACTATCTTAAAACCTTGTATTTTTTTCAGATTCCTTTTACTCCTACACAGATAAAAAGAAACATTTAATTTTCTGCGTTATCTTATGCACATTTAGTTCATGTTGATTTAAGCAAGATTACGCCTAAATCTAACCTATTGTATGGAAGATTCCAAACATTGTTGTATGTCGCATGAAAGATTGCAAACAATTTTCTATGTTTACGCCTCCTTTGGCTTGGCATAAAACGAGGGGAAATTTTACGCGCTCGTTGATTTTTTTTTTCAGTTTGTGAAAGGTTCTATTGCGACTTCGTAATCTCATAATCTCGTAAAATGCTGTTTTAAAATGCCGTTTATTATCTTATTATGGTCAGCTGAAAAAGCATTTTAACACCATTTTGCCTCCAGTAAATGCATTAAACGGCAAATTGGCATTGAGGGAAGTCACCTTTAACATGTACTCAAGTATTTGTTTCTATACAACTTCACATTCCTAGGGAAGTTTTAGAGACCCATGAACCATACAAAAATATTTGGGGTTAAGCACTACTCCGGCACAAAATGATTCTCTTAGTTTTGGGGGTTTTGTTGTTGCTTAGAAGCTACAGAGTGCGGCAGAAAATAATGCGAAAATTTGTTCTATTCCTTTTGAATCCCATTTTCAGCTAATTCAAGCAATAATATCAAAATTTTCGAGTACAGTTATTTTATAAAGTCCTTTTAAACAAATTTATTCAATGTCTCCTCCAATGTGTCCTTTTATTAATAATATCCTCGAGCCGACACCGGAAGCCAGAGCATGCCTATCGGACGTAGTCCTCCGACATTGACTGCCATGTGCGTGTTATGGTTGACTTCAGGGTTTTCACACTAGGGTGTGATGTTTTGAAGGCTCGTGCTTCAACATATGCCCAAATCGAATAATCCAACGGATTAAGATCTGGACTGCTAGGGGGCCACAAATGCTTCGGCCAAAACTTCATGTTACCGTTCAACCATTGCTGGGTTCGATTGGACTTGTGACACGGCGCTCCATCCTGCTGTAGGATAACGTTTTGGTCCTCGGAGAAGTTGGCCTTCACCCAGGGAAGCAGTTGGTCTTTTAAAGTACCGATATACACTTCGGTATTGATTTTAACTCCAGCGACATTTTCAAATCGTTGGACGCCACCAAGCCAAACATCATGACACCAGCCGGATGTTTAGTTTGAAATTTAAATTTCACTTTTTCCGGAACGTTCTCAATTTTCTGCGGTGAAATGAACCGGTCCGTGCGGCTGACATCGATGCTGAAAAGCTTTTCGTAGGAGAACAGGATTATCATTTTTTCCTTCCTCAACAAGGAGAGCAATCTCTTGGAACGAGTCACTCGTCGTTCCTTGACCCGGTCCGTAATCAAATGGCGGTTCACTCTGGCTCTGGAAGATGCATGCAGGTCTTCTTTGATATTTCTCCGCAAGGATTTCTCCGAAATATTGGCTTCCTTTGCAAGTTTTCTCATGGAACGCACCGGGTTGTGAGCAATTTTTGCAAAACGCGGACGTCCGCTTCTCGGCTTCCGGTGCTTAGGACCATCCTGCAGGGACTTTTTATGCGGTAAACTGTTGCCAAATGGCACCCTACCACTTTGGCAATCTCTTTCGGCTTCGTCTGGGCGAGCAACAAACTGGTGATCACTTCTTTCGTGAACATTTTGACGAATTTGCAATAAAACAAATAGAATGTTTGGATGCAGCATTTGAAAGTAAACATAAACAAATACACTTTCGACAGAAATTAGTCACTAGGTACACGAATTAACCCAATACTCTACTTTGAATATTTTCGCATTATTTTCTGCCGCACCCTGTATGTCGATCATTATGACTTTTAGGCGATTTTTTCGATAATCGCAGAGCTTATGACATATTTGGTACGTAGACCGAATAGAGGGGCTAGGCTAATACGTAAAGAAAAGTAAATAAATTTTTGGTCCAATTGTCTACGTTAAATTACAGTTTTTTTTGTTAATATCCGTTTGAGAAAACGGAGCAAACTACTTGTACTAACAGGCCTAGAACCGGGTCTGGAACCCTGGAGTATCTTATTTGTACTGTTGTGTAGAAAAACAAGACACACATGCAATTTTTTAATGTGCACAGATAAAAAGAAACATTGAATATTCAGCGTTGTCTAATGCACATAGAGGAATGCTAGGTTTGGCATAAAATAATGGGATATTTCGTGTAAATTTAAGCCAGATAACGCCTGAATCTAGCCTTTTGTATGAAAGATTGCAAAGATTGTTGTTTGGCGCATGAAAGATTGCAAACAATTTCGTTGTTTATGCCTCCTTTGGCTTGGAATTGAACGAGGGCAAATTTTACACGCTTCTTAAAATTATTTATGTTTTACTGTGTAATCAGTTATTAGTTGATTCTCAATTTGAACATTGCTAGTCAGCCTAAGCTTGATTTCCGTTGTCTATAGCAGCAATAGTTTTGCGACAGATACGTATATAATAAAAAGAAAGCAACAGATGAAACCTCTTGACGTATCATCCAGGTCAACAGTTTTCATTGTTATGGTACGACGAATATCATATTATATAGATATCCTGTATCATAATGCACAATCAATTCTTCGTCTATATCACATCCCACTTAATAGCCACAACACTTGCACACAGGTGCATCACATTTGCGGCAACAGTTAATGGGATTCGTTTCTTCCTCCTACCACTTGTTCGGAGTGTGGTAACTGATACACTTTAAAGTCCATTCTCCGCTTTTATGAACATATCAGTGCCGACCTGCTAACCGCATTGTACCGCTTAGCTCAGTTTGTTGCAGATGGTTAACTTCGGTGTCGAATTGCCAAAACATGGTTTAGGCGGTGCTTTGCGAGAATATCTGCATATAGGCACTGAAATAAAATGCGTATTATTTGCAGATCATAGATCGGAAAAGGTTATATTTAATTCATAATTGATCGTCATATATGTCAAAAGTTAGTTGAAAAATAATATCCGATATAGAACATAGTTTGCAGTCTTCTTTCAACCAGGTATGTTTACAATATATAAATATACTTTCAGTTTAACTAATTTGTAAAATTGAGATATTATTAAATCTACAATAACTGTTAACTCATACACTATCACTGTAAGCCATTAAATATTGTACCTCATTGGTTACATAAGAATGAAGAAATAGTAGTCTCAGTTTCTATAAAATTGTTGCCTGTGTTACTTGAGAATATGTATATTCATTTATTGCGCTATTTGCTAGTTAAATTTCTACAAAGTGCTAATGGAGACTCTAATCTACTTTAATGCCAACAAAGAAACCTTGTTTGCAAACCAACCTAGTTCCACGTTTCTTTATGTGTCTTCAAGAGTCAATTTAAAGTTTCGCGTCCACCCCGCCTGAACAAAGGCCGGAGCTCTTGTTTCACTTTAAACAATTTAATTAAAGCCGTTGTAGTACGCGTCTCAATTTAGGAAGATAGCTTCATTTGCTCCCCTGGACCAGAGAGAACTTTTCATTTCATCGTATGAACGACAATTTGCTTGAGCTAATTTAATGTGATACAATACTAACCCCCGATTTCCCCTCTTATCTTTTTTTTTTATTTTCGTTTCAGCACAGGATTTGTTCGCTTCATTGGACGGATAAATTGGGGAGCAGAAAAAAAAGTTTTCCATCCCATTAGTGTAAATTCTCAAATGAAGTTGACCCTCATCATCGGGGTACACTCTGCTTTCCGGCGATCGTCGGTTGGTTGGCGCAAGGAAGGAGCGGGAGGTCAACCGGGCTGCGAATAGTTTCCCCATATAATTAAGTTGTCCAGCTCGATAAGAGTGCGTCTTCATTATCGGAAAGTTACCGAGTAGTAAATTAGCAATGATTCACCACCAGCCAGCGAAATACCACACAAATCCTTTGACACATTTTCTCAACTTACACAATTCGCATGCCACGGCGGCAGCAGCGGCCGCCGCTGCCGCAGCCGCAGCCGCCGCTCTGGACCAACATCACCAGCAGCAAATGCACCAGCATCATCATCATCACCATCATCAAAAGCATAGCAGCGAAGATTTGAATTTGCTCAATAATAACACCATAGGAGGCAATGACGATTGTGATAAGAATCCAGATCTAGTTGGCGGAAATAGTCTGGATATTGAGAATACCGATACCAACCAGAGCAGCGATGCGGAAAATAACAACATCGACATCATCGATGACGATGATGCAGAGGATGGTTGCGATGAAGATGCAATCGATACCGCCAGAAGCGACAATCACACCCCCAGTACGACGCCCCTCGATGCCGACGGGATTGGAAAATCTTTCACGATAGCAGCCATTTTGGGGCTGAAGAAAAAACAGGAAGCCGACGGACATGGCTTCAGCGATGTGATGAACCTATCCTTGAACAATCACAGTGATACGGCATCGGCCTTCCAGCTGCGAATAAGTAAAGATTCTGATTCCCTCACGGATGCCCCGTCAAGCGTGGAAAATAGCCAAAACCAACTTGCTCATAATTTATCACAATCCTCGCCTAGTCTTTCGGCTCTCCAGACTCTGCACCATATCCACGGAAGTGCCGGCGGGTTTTCCCCTCATCAATTTCACCACCAACATCATACGACCGGCGGTGGAAGCACAACGTCCGCTGGTATCCCAAACAGTACCAACAGCGGGCTTCAACATCTATCAGCGCATCACCAGCAACAACAACAACAACAACAGCAACATCCCGCCCATCAAGGTCTACCGTCCGGACATCACCTAGTGGGTCAACAGACGCCATCGCAGCAGTCGCAACAAACATCACATTTGACCAATCACCACCACCCGCACCATCACCAACACCATCATCACCAGCATCATCATCACCCGCACCATCATCCGCATCATCTGGCGATGGCGGCCGCAGCAGCACACCATCACCACGCGCAGAATCATCATCGGGACAAATTTAAAGGTGAGACATTGTGGGATATAAAACTGATATGCACGCGATGGCCGTGACTGGTGATATTGCCAGGAAGCTTAATCAATATATGTAATTGTTTATTTGGGCTAAGTAATGGCTTATGAATGGACTTTTCTAGTTTCCTTAGTAGCCGCTTGAACTTCAAAACATCAGATGTTAAGCTTGTAGTACACTGTTTGTCCAATAGCCAAATATTTGGCATAGGCAGCTAGACAGCTGACAGATATCATAGATGTTTGTCAGATGCCTATCTGCCTATGACAAATATTTGGCTATTGGACAAACAGTGTACTACAAGCTTTAGGATGCTCTTGTGAAACAAAACCGAAAACATGATCAGTTGATCTACTTGTTCAATAAATCAATAGTATTCTAGGAGCTGTACACAGCAGACTTCAAGCGGTCTTGAAGTCGGCGTGTTTCAGGAACAATTTACATTTGGCATTATGATATTATAAATATGCGCTTTCCGTTGGCGTATCGATGAGAGGCAGCGCTTTACATGGTGTCTCACAATAGGTGTCACTACAACAAAATGGGATTACAGCAAAACAAATCATCCAAATCATAGCATTTGTTTTTCATTTTAAAGTTACATGTTATTAAATTAAACCATATTGATTCAATTCGAATTACTCGCCCTTTTGCTTGATAACTTTGCGCAAACGCTTTGTAAACCCATCGCAGCTGGCTGAGGAATTTGGTCCCAAATATCAACCAAATGGCCTATTTGTTGAAGCATATAATCCCAAACAAAGCAGTCAAGTGGGTTGAGATCCGGTGAAGATGCAGGCCCTTCTTCGCTTGTGATGAAATCGGGAAAATTTTCCACGCACAACGCTTGTGTCTTCTTTGCTTTGTGAGATGGAGCTGAGTCCTGTTGGAAACAATATGTTGTATTCCCAAACAGCGTTGAAGCATGAGAAAGCAGATGGTTCATCAAAACCTGCTCGATGGTATATTCAGTGTTGATTTTTACATTAGGTTCTATGAAAAGAAGAGAAAGGGTTCCTTTTCGCCAAAGGTGCCCCATACCATGATTTTCAATACATTCTGATTGTGTTTTAATAGCGTTGTTGATTATGACCGTCCTCAATGAAAAAGAGCTTTTCATCTGCTTCTTTGGACCCTGGCTTGCTTTTGACGCTCCGTCAACCCATGAACCCGTTGTTTCTTGTACGACTTGCACTCCACATCATGTCTGAGGAGCCTGTTCATTGAAGCAGGGGACATTTGAAATTGTTTGTTCAATTTACGGCCAGATATGGCCGGGTTACGGCTTATTCGCTTCATCACACATTTGATCTTTTTTTGCGTTCTGCTAGTTCGTCTGGCGCATCCTTTGTGTTGAATCTGGTCATTTCCAGTTTCCTTGAACCGTTTCATGGTACGAAAAACAAAACGCTTACTCACTCCGAACTGCGTATGGCTATTGAATATCTGACACGGTCTACACACTTAGATTTTTTACAGAAATCTGTAAAGCTTTACCGAATTCTCAACAGCTGAACGTTCGGTAATCCTTTTTTACGGATTTCGGTGAAATTTAACAGATATCTGTAAAAAATTTACCGGATTTCGGTAAAATTAAAAAAAAAAGTTTTTTTCCATCTGTATTGATGTTCTTCCTAGCACAAACATATTTTTTATGGATCTCAACTATTTTTTCTCGACTTTTAAACAAGAAAAATCTAATCATTTTTATTTTCACAAACCGACATGCAGTTTCACAAAGTGACAATTATTTTTAGTAACGGGGGCTCCCGGCACTTAAAAACAGCTCCCATTATGACATAAATGTCAACTTATGTATGCTAGAAATCAATGGTTGGTTCGTTGGTTTAGGTAGTCTGTTTTTTTGTAGCGTGTGAAATAGGATGGTGTTGTCTTGCATTCAAAATGTTTTCATAATATTTTGAAATTGTTTTTTCAATAGTTATAATCCACATACCCCTATAATACCCTATTACCCAGCTGAAATAAACCAAGACTGGAAAAAGGTGACACCTATTGTGAGACACACTGTAAAATAGAATTCACCATTTTCATAACTGAATTCATAAGATTTGCCTTATGCGTTTTTCACATCAAAACTAGTAATGAAAAATATAACGCATATTTTATGAAGTTTTTTCACACGTAACTATGAACTATAAACTTCTATAAGGTACTTGAATTATTTTCATACTGATGATGGTTGGCTACAGCGTAGCCTCACGCCAAAGCACAGTGGTTCGACCCTGAACAAAGGTTGGCCAAAACCTCAAATTCTCATTAAAACAGATCGTATATATGTATTATGATAGTTTATTGTTGTCTTACGCAGTTCAGTCAATTTTGAAGCATTAAATATTGATATGCACTGTATTTTTCACCTTTTTGACGTAGGACTACGTCTTTGTTTTTAATATTAAGGATACACGTTGCGAGTACGAAAATTTGGAGCATCACGAAATATGCTTAGCCTTTGAACGTTAATAAATAAGTCATTTCAAGACCGATTTTCAAAACGTTTACATCAATCGATTGGAAATGTTTCAACGCATCAATTTTATTATTGACAACTATTATTTTTTTATAATAAGCTATCAAAATTCTTACAAATATAAAAGAACATTTTTTGTAAACTTACCTTTATAGTTTTAGAAGCTCCTGAACCGATCGGCATGAAAATTTGTATGAAGGTGTTTTTGGTGCCGGAAAAGTTTCCTATGATGGTTTGAGACCCCTCCCGCCTCTGAAAGGGGGGGCTCTCATACAAATGAAACACAAATTTTTGCATAACTCGAAAACTAATCAAGCAAATGAAATCAAATTTGGTGTGTAAAAGTATTTTAAGACAAGAAATGTTTCTGTGGTAGTTGAGACCCATCCTTTCTTTAGAAGAGGAGGGGGGCTCCCATACAAACTATACTGGATTTTCTGAATAACCCAAGAACTAATCAAGCAAATGGAACTAAATTTGGCATGTGGAAGTATTTGAAAGCAATAAATGTTTCTATTGTAGTTGAGACCCCTCCCTTCTTTAGGAGGGGGGCGCTCCCATACAAGTTATACTGGAATTTCTGAATAACTAAAGAACTAATTAAGCAAATGGAAGCAAACTTGGTATGTGAAAGTATTTGAAGGCAAGAAATGTTTCTATTGTAGTTTGGGACCCCCATCTTTATAAAGGGGGCTTCTATACACTTTGAATAGGAATTTCTGCATAGCTCGACAACTAGTTAAGCAAATGGAACCAAATTTTGCATGTGGCAGTTTTTGAAGGCAAACAATTTGTTTATGATGAATCGTGACTCCTCCTCCCCTCGAGAAGAAGGTTGGGGCATACGTACAAATGGAACCCAAAATTCAAAAAATTCACAATAAGTATAAACAAATTTGAAAAATAAGAACTATCCATCTATTAATGTTATTTTAGACTTTTCTTTCATACTTCCCACCTTTTTTTAACGGAGTTTAGTTAGTTTATTTATCTTTATTATAGAGACTTTCAGTCGGAGGCAAACCACTCTTACCTTTTGGATCGCAGCAAGCGCTGCCCGCGGACAGTTGTGTTTTGCGTGAGCTGTCACGTTTTTATTGTTCGTTATAAATCGGTGTGAATTTGCGAATGCTGTTCGGATAGGCTAGCTAATCTAGAATTTAAAAAAAATCCAGGGTGTAATAATTTCATAGAAAGTCCGATTTTGTAAAAGTGTTTCCGTATGAAATGTGGTACCGATATGGCTAGGAGCACGTTTTCAGCAAAACTGGAGAAGTTTCGTTTCTGGAATTGAACTCAAAAGTGTGGTGCTGGTGGACTTTGTATGGTCAGATTCCTGTACAATTTCTGAATCGAGACGAAGAAGCGCCATCAAGATAAGTAAACGTACATTGAATAGTTAATATTATATTTCAATGTTCTTGCCCATTGCTCCATGTAAAATATTCCATAGTTGCCATAGAGACGCATTATTTTTATTCTCGCTCCGCGGAATATTTCAAAATAGAATCATTTTTGCAAAAAGCTTTGATGATCCAGCAGCGTAGCTTTCCTCTCAATTGTTTTGCTTTATTCGAAAAGTTGGGTGAATATTTACGTTTCTCTTTTGTCATAAATTTGTTTCCTTTTTGCTTTTATTTCTTTGGTGACATTGGTGATGAGGAGTGACTCTTAGTCGGAATACTTTTTGCGGCATCCGGATTCCTTAAACGTATGTCAAAGATACACCTGGCAGAGGTCTCATTTTTCCAGGTTCTCTTCGCACCGTGCCCAGGATGTATCTTGTTTGAGTTGGAACTAAATAGTCAGCTAGGCTAGGTGACTTATTCACCCAACATACAAAAACGCCTCGACCCGTGCCCGTTACGGTTTTCAATTAACGCTATTGAATAATGGATCACCCGCCAATGGATTGTGTACCTTGAAATTATATTATATACTTTCCATTTTCATTAAGGGAAGGTCCGTTAATTATGTCACACAGTAAGGGGGGAGGGAGGTTTTGGGAAAACGTGACGATCCATACAAAAAAATTGAAGGTCCATACAAAAACGTGACAAGGGAGGGAGGGGGTCTATAAAAAGTAATTTTTGAGTGACGTAATTAATGGACGTTCCCTAAGCTATAACATCAGCGTGCTCTGTAGATATAATGACTGCTAAAAACCATGTGACAGGAGGAAGGAGCACCATGAGAAGAATTAGAGTCTCATTTCAGCAATAATTTATATTTCATTTATTTTCAGCATTGCATATTGATCTATTAACATTTTTTTTCGTATTTGAAGTTACATAACATATGGTCTTCCCTTAGCCAATCGGTAAAGCGTGGAATATCCGAAGTCTAAGTTTAAATAAGATTGACAAAACAATATATTCCTAGTCATTTCATTTTTACTGTGCATAACAAATGCGATCCTTCCATTATATGCTATATGTTGTTCAAAATTCAGGTATTTGCCGGTTTCTGTTATGCTCCAGGATGCATAAAAGCATTATATTTTACTTGACATGGCTCGGAGCGTATGATACCATGTGTCCGCTCATTCTTCCTGTCCTGTAGATTCTAGGAATGCGTTGCGGTTCAGGTTTATTTGTTTGAATCCAGCTCGTTTTATAGTTTCTTTTTTGCGGTTGATGTTACGTAGTGGGCCTGGCCGCTTTGACGCTTGTTTTGAGTCATTGACATGCTGCAAGCATCAATATTGAAAGCAAAAATAAGTCGACGTCATATAGCCCAGTTTTTCCAAGATGCTTTCTCGAACTGGCTGCGTTTCCATTATTAGATTAGATTACATTGGTGATCAACTAGTGGATGCAAGGAAATGGAACAGTACATCGACATTTTAAATATACTATTTTTTATATATAATTTCAGGTCATCCATGGAGTTTCCAAGTTTTGAAAAGTAATTTTATAAAAAATTTCTCGTGGCTATTATACATTGTCTAAGCTTTTAGGTTCTATAATAGATACGCAAATACTTCTACAATTTCAGCGGTACAACAATCTGGAGACATGTGTAATTGTTGTCATCATTTTCCATAAGAAAATCCCTTCACTATATTTTAAATACTATTCTATATTCCATGTTGATTTTACATTTTTATTACTTTTTATTACTATCATTACCATTTTTATCATTACTTGGATTTATTCGAATAACATTTTATTATTTTAACCTCGAGGCGTATGGTACGGTATGTCCACGCATCCTTCCTCCCCTGTAGATTCAAAAAATGCGTTGTGGTTCAAATCTATTCATTTGAATTCAACTCATTTTTTAGAATCATCTTTTGCGGTTAATGCAACGCAGTAGGTCTGGCCGCTTTGATGCTTGTATCATGTCCTTGATATGCTGCAAGCCTCAATATAGACAAAAAAGAATAATTGGGCGTCATCTAACTCAATTATTTCCAGGATGCTTTCTCGTACTGGCTGCGTTTGTATTAGATTAGATTAGATTAGATTAGATAAGAGGCAAACCACTCTTACCTTTTGAATGGACGAGAAAGGCATCATCACCGTTAGTTGAATAAATTAGGGTTTCTTTATAAAATTTGATGTACTGTCATCCAGGTATTATGTGTAAAATAAAAAAAAATCATGGATTAGCAAATAACATTTATTGTATTCCATTTTACATAAATTAAAAGCTAATTGAAATAAAAATGTCCCTCTGAAG
This sequence comes from Aedes japonicus, assembly GCA_034211315.2. Classification (NCBI taxonomy): domain Eukaryota; kingdom Metazoa; phylum Arthropoda; class Insecta; order Diptera; family Culicidae; genus Aedes; species Aedes japonicus. Next base: position 4,325 of record JASCZW010008686.1, on the reverse strand, counting down.
AAATAACTACTCAGAGTCTGAGTAAAATGATGAATCATCCGTTTCGCTGGTGGCGTCAGTGTCGTCTGTAACGGCATGCTTCAGCAAACTATGCACATCCTTCGGTAGTTCTTGATGATGGTTTACGGGTGGTTTGAGATAAGTATTAACCAATGGATCTGATGTTATCAACATTCGGTTGATGATATCGCGATTGGTATTTTCCCTGCAATTTTTCCTGGAATAATCGTTGCGATATGATTTTATTGATTTATTGCTGCGCTCTTGAGCCTCTTCGGACATTCTTCTTACTGGTAGAATAAACTTTTCAATAATTTGATGCCCATGAATAAACAATTTATGCAATGTTGTTGGCATGTAATACCACGAATACAATGAAACATAAAGTTTTGCGGTTTCGAAACAATAGTCTTTAAATCTTTCATTATCAATTTCGTGGCCACACGATACTGCTATCAAAATGTTTCTTGTTCGCTCATTGAGTTTTACATCTACTCCGCAAATTTCCGAGCTTATCCTTGGTTCTGCAAAGAATCTCCGCGTAGTGTTACCATCATTTGAGTTACCCGATCCTCCTGGTTTGGGTTTATCAATCAACAAACCCATTCGATTCCTGAAGGCATCTTGAATTCTTCGCTTAGTTGCATTGAACAAATCTTCGTTACCAGTCTTTCTCCATTTTTTGAAACCCAAACGATAGCCAATGTATATGTAGCATTCCAATGCACGAATCCACGCGTGCAGGGAAGACATTCCGTAATCAAGTGAACCAACGTTGACATTCATTCTAAACATCTGTGGCAAATTGTTAAATTGAGAAGATGTCGCCTGACAAATATAACAACGCTGAGCTGAACTAGTATCTGTCAAAACATTTACCAATTTACCATCCACCATTGTTAAATAAAGTCGATACGATACAACAAACTTTTTTCCATTGATTATCAAATCGTATGGCTTCAGGTTCTCGATTTCTAGTTTCATACGCTCGTACTCATCAATAATCACCTAATAAATATTATAAGAATAAATCTTTGGTCTAAAAAAAACTGCGTATAAATTACCTGTTGAGTTTCCGGAATGAACTGTAAATTAATTGGCCTGCACGAATATGGCGACCCAGGATGCTTGTTGTCCCACAGGATATCTTTTCAGTAACTCTGCAAAACAATCGCAAAGGAACCAATGAAGTGAAGAATACGTGAGAATCTTTACTATCCGCGTTCTGAAACCTTTGCTTATATTATAGCCCGGATGCTCCATCACACCCCATTTGATGATGAAATCAAGGTTTTCAAGTACTGCGCTATCATGTTGAGCAACATGATCGCAAAGACTCAAAATCAACCTTTCGGATGTTTTGTCTAACAGTTCTTGCAACTTAATGCGTACCCCCTTTTCATCGACCTCAAATGCACCTTCTTGAGGGTAGCAGTTTTTCTTGACCTGCAGCACTTTGTAATAAGAAGGATAACGATCCTTCACTGAATCTCGGATTATTTGATACGATCGTTTGCTCAATTTAGCCTGCACAATGATTGATATTGCTTTCTCTGGAGTTATTGCTTCTGATTCATGACTTGGTTCCGTCGCCAACTTGATTGCTTTAGCTGCGTCTATTTTTCCAGTAGAACGCATGCTCATTTCAGCTACAAACGCGAGTTCTTGTGGGAATGAATTTCTCGAAGTTTCTCCGTTTTTCTCTTTTTGTCCGCATACTGCTTCCCGCAAATGATAACTCTGGTCGTCCACCTCTATTCATTGAGCTCGATCCGTTTAAAGTAATACACTCCTCTAACCATGAACCAAATTTTACTTCAAAGTATTCCGGTTTTCTCGAAGCTTTTTCGAATTTCAGCTTAAACTGTTTCCAAAAATTTCGCGAATACCCCATCGTTGGCAGAACCTTTAAAAATGGTTCTAGCTGCATTTCTTTTTTCTTCCATGCCATAAATATTGCGGACAAAAGTCGAGAAAAAGCAAAATATTGCGGATTTGTTCAAAGATATATTTTCTTTTTATGTGAATTTCTATTGTAGAAAAATAAATATCCAAATAACTACTTCTGGAGTAAAGTAGGAAACTTACCGTTTTTCGGGAATCCATGGCTTCACCTGCTAATATACTGCCCTCGCACCAATTAAAACTACCTAGCACTTTGCAAATTAAGTACTTCTCATTAAAGCTTGGAATAAATGAACTGCACTGCACTGTTTCCTTTGTTCATATGCCCTTACCTACTATGCTACATTACCTGACTCTTCTCGCAAAAGAAAAAACATGAACACACATACAATTAAAGTCAAACTGCTCGACCACACGCCGACTAATACTTGTTTTCATTAATAGTATTGAGCATGTGTTATAACCTCGGCAGACACATTCTAATACGCAACGCGCGTTTGAATTTGCATGGTTTGAATAAGGTTTGAACTAATTTGGATCGAAAAATAACCAGTCTATCGCACTTTTTCGCAGAACAAAATAACTATCAATGGAAAGCTAACATCTTTGCTAACAATGATAGTAAAATGATAACAGGCATCCATCGGCTACTATACTTTTGAGGTGATTCTATCCGGAAAACTGTAGATTTTCAGTAAAGTCACGTATTTTAATAAATTGTGCTGTTTAAAACATCAATAAAATTCCACATATATATGCGGCTCTAATCCCTGAACATATTCTATCAACATATTAGTACGATTAAAACTTTCGTTGAAACCATACAATTATATTGAACCGTCTAGTTTATAGTTATTTTTTTCATGGAAATCCATGACATTGGTACATTCAAAATACTGTAGAAAATTCAAAGTTCATTGAAATCTCTTTAAATTTTAGATTCAAGACTCTGACGTATTACACTAAACGAGAAAAATACAGCCTTTAGTGATACTAGCATTTTGAATTTTGAGGTTTTGGCCGCCCTCGAACCATTGTGCAAAGCCGGGCGTATTGTAGAGCTCAATCTTCGTCGACCTTAGGCAATACTTCTCCACCCAAGTAACACTGCCAAAACCAACCAGCTATATTAAGTTTTATCAAAGTTTTATGAAAGCCACTAGAAATCAATTTGGTTTAATTATGGTACCAAGAGGTGCCAAAAGGTTTCACATTTTAGTCAGGTTAATGGGAACCTACACGGCTTACAACGATCTTTACACCTTGTTTTCTCAAATTCCTTTTACTCCTGTCAAAGGTTTAATTTCGACTTTATGAAATCGTAAGCTGCTGTTTTGAAATGCCGGTTTAGGACTCATTCATATTACCTTATTCTGGTCAGTTGAAAAAGTATTTTAAAATCATTTTGCCTCCATGCATTAAATGGAAAATTGGCATTAAGGAAAGTCACCAAATGACCAAAAAGTAGTCATTGCGCAGAGATATTGTTTTTTGACAAAACTGCGATTTTTTTCAATCGCCATGTTGAAATACAAGAAATAATTGAAACGTGGAAAAATAAATTCATCAAATTTTAACTTTAATGCAAATGAACTGAATATCGGAGACCGATTTCGGAATTCTTTTAGATAACCTTATTGAATTCCATCAATTTTCAGGAAATTCATGATTAATTTATCGAATATATTTGTTTTAATTTTGTTTTTTGTTGTTGTAAGCTCGCATAATTTCCGAGGCGCATACATGTTTCGGCTCTTATCATTCCAATATTCACCATAACATTAAATGGGCATTTATGATTTGAGCATGATACGCTGTAAAAAAACTCAATTTGTTTTGGATATTTTGCTATCAAACAAAATCTTTCGCAACACTACACTGAGGAAATTATCCGTACGATTTTCATACGATCGGAACTATAAACATTGTTGCGAAATCCGTTTGAAATGATTATTGTTGCATTGGTCGAGAAAAACATGCCTCTTATACACTTTCAATTGACATTACTTACCAAGCGTGTAGACCTATTTTCTTAGATATTATTTGCTGCCAAATTAGCAGCAAAGAGCAAAGCTAAGTAACCGAACAAAGCAGAACAACGAAAACTAACCACAATATCACTGTAAGTTTGACAGCTGTGGTTACTTGGCCGTAACCTTCATAAAACCTGTTAGCTGTCATGAAAACCAACAGCCAATACGTTTTATGAAGGTTCTGAAGAGGAGATGGTCATAACATTTCAAGATCGTTTTGTCTTTTAAAGGTTTTATTAACCCTCCATAGAGTTGATAGACAAAAACAGTATTGAATGTAGTTTTATCAACAAAGCCTAAAGCTAAAATTGCTACTTGTACAGTTGCCCCGAACGTTTAGGGTCTAGGGTCCTCTCTGCTGCATGTAGCCAGTGTATTAGTCCCCGA